>VCRD01001343.1:50653-67969 GCA_006783055.1 Trinorchestia longiramus
CCTCTATGATGATCAGTCCATTGTTACTCATGACTCAGGAAATGCATTCATTTGCTTGCATATCTGTTCGGAGTTTTACTATGTGTTCTAATGCGTCCTGAGGGTTTCCTATACGTTGTATTCACCTTTTAAAAATTTATTGGTGACTTTTTGCTTTTTGTTATCAGATCGTCATTTTATCTGTTTAACTCGTAAATTCTCGATTATACTCATAAGTTGTATTTTCACCAATAAAAATTGGTTTACATATAATAATCAATCATGGGGCTACCAATATGTACATCTATTTCCTTAACAAGATGCTGTTTACTCATCCGTTTGATCAATTTGTTATTTGCTGAGTTTATTTGCTAATGTATGTTTTACTGGCACAAGTGCTACTACTTGTGGTTACACTCACATCCCCCATCTATACCCTCATCCATCCCTCTACACAGCCCTTCTTCCCAATCTATATCCTCCGTCATCCCTCTATACAGCCCTCATTCCCTGTCTATAAACTCACCTACTTTTCACACTGTTCAGGAGCGAATAAGGGCCTCGGGCTACAGACGGCGCAGGAGCTAGCGACGATGGGAGCTGTACTTCACCTCGTGTGTCGCAACATGGAAGATGCAAGAGAGGCGCGCTCCTCCATTGTGTCTAAGACCGGCAACGACGTGAGTTATCATGAGTCTGTCACTGGTTTGAATTGCTAACACCTTAGCTGGACATGTGTTTCAACCTTTCATCAAAGTCATCTCGCGCCCCTACGGGTCACTACCACGGCACACTACATACAGAGGAAGGACACAATCCCGGGGCGCAGAATCACTAGTCTTAAGATGTTAGTGTTTAGAATTGAAAACTCATCCTCAATATATATACTGTATGATAATCTTAATAAAATTTGATTAATTTCTCCGTAGTTTGTAGGATATTGAAAGAGATTGGGGTGGAAGGCTTGGAATGTCGGTTGTCTGCTGCCATTTCTCTCTAGACGGAAGCGATGAGAATAGAGAAAAAATTGTTGTTTGTCTGTAAAAAACCTAGAAAATATTTCAGTAAACCTCGTACTTTACTTTATATCAGTAAAGTTAATTTAGCTTCGAAAGGCATGAACATTATTTTATACTCTCTTTGGGCGGAAACAGTTGCTGCATGTAATTTTCGACGATGGTTGAAAGCAGTTGTTGCCGAGGGGAAAAAAAGTCTAAAAATTCAACTCAGTTATTATACTTTTAACATTATATATCATATTTTAATAGTCTACAAGAAACAAAGATAAAAACTTTATTTCATAAAGAAGATGCATTTTCATTAAAATTTACTCAATCCTTGAAGACGGTCTTTAGATTTTTCTAACAAGGCTTGCAAGACGGCTGTGCGTTCTTTGTTTGTTAATCCACGCTTTTTATGCCTTGATTGCATTTTTCAGGATTTTGTACTACGTTTTTCAATTTAATGTTACAGCGGGTGAGTGAGTAAATCGTTTGGTAGAAACGATCCTGTTATTTGTTATTTAACAGGATCTGAATGAAAGTAGTGTATGGACTAGTCTTAGTTCACTCGAGGCTAATTTTAATCATAGACAGGAAATGAATTGTTTTCAAAATATAATAAGCAGGAATGGTTTCCCGCCTTTGTACCAACTGTTTCCGACCAGTGGGAACAGGAGATCAGTGAAACGTGTACTAGATCCTTGTCAAGACTCTTCAGACAAATAATATCAGGTATACCATCACCTCAACCAAAATACTAAATCTACGAATTATAATCTATTTTAATAGGACTTTTTTCTCCAGTCGTAAAAGCTCTTTGATTGTGAAACACATTCTTCCTCTTCAGTATCCAGCAAATAAGAAGTATTTTCATATCTTCTACGTGGGCAGAAAATTCATCTTTACCACTTGGATTTGTCAAAACCACGCGACGTGATCAAATTCTGCGACGAGTTTCTGCAATCTCATGACAGACTCCACGTGCTCATCAACAACGCCGGCGTCATGAAGCACGAGCGCACGGTTGATGATGACGGACTGGAGTACAACTTCGCTGTGAACACCATGGCTGTATACCTCATGATCACTGCGCTCGTTCCCTTGCTGCAGAAGTTAGTGTCAAGTGCTAGTCATTATAATTTCTAGGCTTGTTAAGTGAGGGAAGTCTGCTTAATGACCTAGAGTAAAACTGCGTTGAACAGAGGATACATACATTTTAGTTCGCTTTGGTTAATAAACTAAAACCCGTTTTAGAGCGGCAAATTTATTATGGTAGCACAACATGATCAAATGCACAGTCAGTGTGCGCTCCTTCAAATACATGGTTGAGAAGAGAATATGTCGTTGCAGTATAGAAGAAAATATAACGGTATCTATATGAAAGTAATGTCATTGCTTTCTATGATAAATTGTCACGAGATGAAAGGAGATTCAATATAGAACAAAGAGCCAATTTTATAGGGACACCCGGTCTTCAGTAATGATTATGTCACTATTCGTAACGTTAAATCTACAGGGTGCGGCAAAATAATCTGCTGCATTTATAGCTTTAATTAAAGCAAAATAAACAACCAAAAATGTGTTTCTATTTTTAAAATGCACATACAGTATAATTTCATTTTGTTCACTCTTTCTTAACGCATTTTTCATCCATTATTCTATTTCACTTTTATTTAATCTCCAAATGCACCTGTTCCTTTCTGTATATACTCTGATGAGCTGAATTGAGGCTGCTGTTGTACAGGGTGTCCCATCGTTACGGTATCCGAAAAGAAGCTGACAACTCAAAAATTTTCAGTCGTGGAAAAACATACTATTAAAAAGGAAAATTAATGATTGTTCATTTCTTTGAATAATTGATTAATACTAGGGGAGTCAATCCTATCAAAACTTAAATATTATCCAAAGTAATTCATAGCATTGTCATGAAGCACATGAATGTTTAAGAGTTGAGGGTAAATATCTGGAAGGAAAAGTTTTTAAAAATAGAAATGGTAATCTAAATAAGATATATTTATCTTCCTCTGAAAGTCCTATTTCTTTTTTCCTACTATGATACTAAAACTTTTTGAGTTGTACCAGTTTCTTTTCGGGTCGCGCAACGCTGGGAAGCCCCTAGACATTCCGATTAGTGGAGCTGTTTTCAACGCACGTAGTACATCAAATAACTAAAATGTACACTCAAATTGCCTCGTTTTAATCTAATATATGCTCATTTTGTCAGCCATGAGTAAACGATAACTCACCCATTCGTGTTGAAACGACGCGTGAATCTGTTTGAGTGTCGAAAGGAAAGAAATGTGCTGCATGGCATCCGTTGTTGCCTGTCGAGGAAGACTAATCGAATTACGTACACTGCGTAACATCAGAGAGAAGAATTGTGATTAATATCCCATTTTTGTTGAAGGAGTGCTTCATTGATCTATCGTCATTAGTAATGTTTGTGGAATGAAATCGAATATGTGGATCAATTTGCTTTTTTTGGCCAAAGTGAAACTTGAATATACAGATGTGCCACTAGAGTGTCAATATTAATTATAATAGAAAGAGCTTTAATTTTAATGATTTAAAAAAATCCATACATCAGTTTAGACTATTTTAAAGTGAGAATTCTATTTTAAAGTTAGCTGAATTAGCTTAGGGGATCTTTTTTCCCTATACATCGATACAATAATCAATGCCTGACGACATCGGCTCTCAGAACGTATGGGAAACTATGGAACTCAGATTTTCATTTCAAACGGCTCAGCTTAGTACTGATTGTAACTCTATTTTATGCAGCGTACATAATATCTTCCTTTGTTTTACCCGCAGAAGCGAAGACAGTCGTGTGATCACTGTGTCGTCTGGTGGGATGCTCTCAGTCAAACTGGACCCCGAAGATTTGTCGTTCGAAAACTTGGTTCCCTTCGACGGTAGACTAGCGTACTCGCAGACTAAACGGCAGCAGGTCATTGCTTCTTCAGGCGCAATTCTTGAAGTATTTTCTCAAGGCAACAGTTTTATAATTTTATACTCCTTCTGTTCGGGAACAGTTGATGCACAGTGGGATAAACCGTTCGGAAAATGGATTATTTATCTTTGTTTTCTGGACTTTTTCTTTCGCTCTTACTGTTTCCGACTAACGTCAAAAGTTGTGCACACAATCTGTTTTAGTGACCAGAGGGAGTATGAAATAAGATGTGTATCGTGTGTGCAGCCACACTTTCTTCGGAAACAAATGAACATAACGCAAGTCTTTCTGTGATAGTTCCTGAAGAAATTTGTTATGCAACTAGTGTGACTATTTTAATACGCTTTTATGTAAACGTAAATTGTCATGTTGAGGATTAACAACCATGAAAGAATTATTGACGAACTATTTTCTGATCCCAAGACCAAAATATGGCCGCAAAGCTTACGACATCTGCAATCCTGGGAAAATTTAGATGCGACTCTTCGAAGTGTTGCATAGTGACACCAACTCGTTTTGGCACGGAGGGATAGGATACAGCTCAAATTTGCCTTAACCTTTACAAATATTCACGTTTTTATGAAACTAAGCAAGCCCTCTACGACTATTTTTGCTTGGTTTGTTTGCTGTATTAATTTATACATCGTTTGCTGTGACGCAGGTATCGCTCACGCTGTGCGCCGCTCAGATGTACGACCGAGTTCACTTCTCATCCATGCATCCCGGCTGGGTGGACACACTAGCTGTCAGGACTTCCATACCTGACTTCTACGAGGCCGTAAGACTTGTACTTCTCCCATTGATTGAAGTGCTACTTTTTACATCAGGCTTTTATTATTTTGTGAAGGAATGAATAGTTTTCATTGTTCGTAACCAGCGAAGGATCAGCAGATGACTTGTCTCGTTTACGAGGACGTATAAAGTGCATTGAAAATATTAAAAAGTGGATCATATTTTATATTTTCCTTAATAATTTAATCGAATGACATTATTAAAATTGTATATCCCTCCCAAATTTAGGCAATGAGAACTCCAGTCTTGGAAAATTGTTGATATTCTGTGAAAAGGTAAAAATGAATCCCCAACTGAAGTTTCTTAATGATGTTAATAAAGCTTTCATATATGTATTCGATGTTCTCCACATGTAAAATTCATTACAGCATATTTGGCATCAAGTTAAAATTTTCTGGAGTTTTTTGTCTCGGCTAGGCCTTGTTTCTCTCGAAGATAAATTAGAAATTCGCATTTTAGGTGGACTGACGGGCACTACTCGGACTGGATTAGTCTTCAAGAGCTGGGAGATCTTGTAATGTCACGGCTCATGGCTTCTTTCCTAGGCTACCAAAGCCCCTTTTGTGTACTGCTTTGTTGAGCACAGACGACTTGCTTGTTAACTTCGAGCCTATTGCCACGCTTGATGTTCTCTTTTGTGACTCGCATTGTTCTCTTCCTGGGACTACCTCATAAATTTGCATTGTTTCCTGCCTCGCTGCACCCAACCTCGAGTCCTTCTCAAACGCCGCCCAAATTGCTTTAGGCTCCAAATGAATCTGCCGGTTATTGTCCAGAACATCGTACTTTATCAAAAACTTTTCATGTTTCTGCGTTGGCCAATGGAAGAAGTTCTGTGATCAGTTGTGTTTATGTGGGTTTAAATGGGAAATTGGTTGAAAGATGCTTCTCTAACTTCAATTCAGCGTTTCATCTAAATAGAATCTTCAAGCTTTTGTTGAATCTAGGGTTAATGCTTCGTTAAGTGCAGTGGCATATTTTAATTTTATTGAAGGGAAGGTTGAAGAATGTCGGTGAAGAGTTTCAAGTGCAGGTTGCTTTCTTCAGTTCTCACCACAGCTTATTTTGACAAGCTTATACATGAAAAAAGTCTTAAATTTTCAGAATTTTGTGGTGAAAGATGTATTTTTCGGAATCTTTATTGATCATGGCTTCTATAAAAATAGAAAAAAGGGTTTAATTGATTACGAAACATTTACACTGTCGTCATAAATAGCTCTAGCTACATAGGTATTTGTTCAGCCTGTCACGATGCATGCTATTTTAGATAAATAATTATTTTATTTAGGAGTATATGGATGTACAGTATATGGATGAATAATTTTCAAAATTAAAGATTTTTTCTGATTTAAAACTTTTTCAATACATCCCTTTTATTCAATTGTATCACGCAACTTTTTTCATATTCTAATTTTATAATTTTGAAAAATTTTGAGCTAGCATAGATATTTTATATGAAAATTAGTCTCTGCATATTTTTATATTCAACTTGGACCACCTCCTGTGTGCAGAACAAGGACAAACTGCGCACTGTGAGTCAGGGTGCGGATACCATCATCTGGCTCGCTGCCTCCAATCGCGCCCTCACTCACCCCAGCGGACTGTTCTTCCAAGGTTTTTATTCTGCTAGTTTCCGGGAGGCATTTAAAAACTTTCTCTTCCTGCAAGTTCGAAAGACTGCTAACTGATTGCCGTACTGTTTTTATGATTAGACTCATCCCAGCGGTCTCTACTTTCAAGGTTTTAGAGCAGTCAATTATAAATGGCGTACTCAATTCATTACATATATGTCACCTTGTATCAGACCTTTGGAATTGTTTTACTTCTCTCATATTTAAAAAATGTTCATGTTGTTACTCTTATTCTTAGTAAAATATTCTTCCAAACTATTATTTTGGTATCTAATAGTTTTTCAATTTGTGTAGGGAAATTTTACTCTACTTTTCACCAAATTCGATATAAGAGCGACATACGTTTATGCCTGTCCCACAAATACTTTCTAGAAAGGAGAGCTTTTCAGTTTAACATAATAGCTTCAGTTGAAACAACTCCGCTTTAAATAAATCGCAGGTTTCCCCATATTCTTTAAGATTGTACTGTGAAGCATAATAATACTTTCTATCACACGTGTATGTTACTTCTAGCACGCTCTACTTGCCGCTAGTGCCTTCAGTTTGAGTCCTTCCAATGAGAGAAATTTGGGTTTCACTTCTTTTCCTAATCATTGAAAACTCGAGTTACAAACTTCACCTCAAATAATTCCTTCATATTTTATGAAATCAAGTTTAAAGTACCCAAAAACTGTTTCAGGGTCGTTGTTTCTTGTATTTAGTCATCTGTAAGCCCAGGAGCTACAAAAGTTTGTTGTTATCTGACTGAAATAACGTGGAGTGCGAAGACTATCTCTGTATATTTTTAATGTTAAACCGAATGGTGAACAACTGATTCCAACTGTCTTTGAAATAGAAAAACATTTGAATTTTTAATTCTGCAGATCGAGTTCCGGTTGCTAGTCATCTTCCCCTAGCGTGGACACGTTCAACGGTGGCCGAGGAGCAACGTTTCATTGAGAGACTACAAGAGATCGCAGTTCGTCTTCGTGGACCTCGAGTTCCTGAAGCAGAGCCTTTTGTGAGTGAAATAAAAGACGAACAAAAGCCAAAAGTCGAGTTTTCCTCGATGCAAAAAGCTGACGAAGAAATCCAAGATGCCAAAGCAGCTTCTCTCCCTGCAAACGACTCCAAGAAGGAACCTAATTCAATTGAAGAGTGTGTGAGCGAGTTGCGTGCTGGCGATGCGGGCCCGCCAAATGCAGTTACGTCTCAAACCGAGTCCCAGAATAACGCTGATGTCTCGGAGGATTCTCCTCAGCATCTCTCCAATGAATCTGTTAAGACTGAAGAAAGGATTGAGGCTGGAGAAAAAAAATTGACTGCTGAGCCAGCTCCGGTGTCTCTCAACTCGTCGTTACAGGCTGCCGTGATAGACGAGTCTTCCCCGAAACAGACTGCTTCTTAAAGGGCGTCAGGAACTGTCACTCAGATATTATGGCAAACTATGGTTTTTATTGTGCTATATTAATGTACAACTATTAGGGAGTGTTTGCAATAGGAAAAGAAGCCTTTCTGTTATGGGCGATTTCGATTTCACCAGAATGAAGAGGTCTGTGAATGAGATTTTTTGGATTTCTTGATAACTCTGAGTTAGCATACTAGAAGTGAAAGCTTGATTTCAGGTTACTTTCGTGTAGGCGAGATGTTACTTTAGAATTCAGAGAATTTTGAGTTATTCAAAGACAGGAGTTGATTTTACATGATAGAACTGGGTGCAGTATACGGTTCATTCACCACCCAGACCTCCTAACACAAAAATATCGGATAATTAGTGAATGTTCCGTAGAAGAGTGGGATATGATGATTTTTTCCTCCATTGTGATGAAATATGTGTGTACATTATATACAATGTTAACGGAAATCACCCTTGGTATTGTGGTAGACGTGATACGAAGTTTTTCATTTAAATTTGATGTTTGCAGTTATTTCTAATTCTTAAATTTTATAAATGATGTGAGTGGGCCTAGTAGTTCTTATTAAAATAGCACATCTTCATTGAGAGGACGAAAAATATTTCTAGTCTTCATGTTAAGCTTTAAAATATCAGTGATGATGGTTAGAGGCAGAATATGCGACGAAGTGATGAAATTTATCTGTGCAGCAAGATTTTGATGTGCAAATTGTCGATATTTTCTTGATCGATTCAAAACCTATAAGTCATATCCATACAATAGGGAAAAAGCTCTTATATCTTCATCGTTGTCGGCATAATCGCTTTTAAAGTTAAGAAAGAAAAAAACGAGCTCATAATGTTGAAAGAACGTTGATGCTAAAATTCTTTGATGGTGGGTCTGAGGTGCTGAGTAGTCTCTTGTGTTTAGTAAACAATAATGATCCTCATCGAACGTTGTTTTGATTCAATCTTGCCTGTGACTGATTTGTGATGTTAATTTTGTAGTAGATTTCACTGTGTATAAGTAGACTGACTTATTGTTTTTCGACTTTTCGCGCTTAGTTTTTTGAGACAACTTCCATGATCCATTGTAAGTCCGCTTGATGGCTAGAAGTTACTCTTTCGAATATTTTGCTCTACTGGAAATAAAATTGAATGAGCCCATGCGTTTCTTGTAATCGTCCGGCTGAACTTCGTGGAGAACATACTAAGATCAAGAAGCTCCATTTATCTGATTAGGTCTGGAATAAAAGTAATTCGCAGTGTTCCACTTATGGTAATGTAGCAGAGATATGGGTGGCATGCCAACAGACTTATCTTGAGTTGTGAGCCATCCCCAAAAATGATGATGCGCAATTTGAGAGGGAGAATTGTGAGCAGCAACACCCAGGGCGGTGCATGGAAATGGTTCATTTTGCTTGAATTGGTGCACCAGTTACATTACTTAAGTGAGGACTTGGACCGAGTCCCGGCGATCGAGCTTTGTAAATGCTGAGCCAATCTGCGAGAGAAATGCGGCGGCAGGCGTGTAACGTTTTACGTTAAGTGGGAGTGATGCACTCCAGCGTTGTGGGACTTCACGCTAAATGGGGGTGATGCACTCCAGCGTTTTGGGACTTCACGCTAAGTGGGGGTGATGCACTCCAGCGTTGTGGGACTTCACACTAAGTGGGGTGATGCACTCCAGCGTCGTGGGACTTCATGCTCAGTAGCAGCTGACGTAATTTTCTGAGAAGATAGAACGTTGTGTCCAGCTTTTATTTCATCATGAGAAATTTTCTGATCTGATAATGGTCGAATACTCGAATCGCTGTGTTTGCAAAATCATTCATAAAAAGTGCAACACTATATTGCTGTTTTGAGTAGGTGGAGTTAACTGCTTTTGGATCTTCAGAATAGCCTTTATTTAGTATTATGAGGAAAAACATAAGAAGTTAATTTAAAAACACAAAGGTCGTGATTTAGCGACGAAAATTACCAAGTTTCCAGTGAAATGCGTCTTTGGGCTGAACAGTTTTCAAAGAGAACTACTTATTTTCATGAAGCACCATTAAGACTAGTCTATTAATCTCTTCTGTGTGAACGCACATTGTTTGAACATAAGAGCAATCGGATAATTTCTGAGTACAAAAGAATCTCATCACTTCCTTCACAGACTCCAGCACCGCCGCCCTGCCTCCAAAGTGCTTGTTTCTGTTTTTCACTTTAACGCCTGCTTGCTTTTAATACTGATAGAAGATCACACTCTTAAGCTTTTTGAAATGAGAACTGGAGCTTTGCGACGCTTTGAATTCAATTGAATGACTCGGAAAAAAAAGACAGCCAACAAATTGGACTGACAGAGAGAGCTTTGCGCAGCACTGCCTTGAAAATACTCTGACGCTTACACAATTGCGTTTACATTTGGTCTCTGCAGCCTGCTCTGTTCGAGTCGTGTGATTTCGGGGAAATTAAGCAGATGCTTTGTGCTGAAATTCAGCTTGAGACTGTGCAAATTGCCAGCATTCCTCGAATTCTGAGAAAACATTCGCTTCTTCATTAGCAAAGCGTGTTTTTTGCAGCGTTCGTCTTTCGGTGCTGACTTTTCGATTCGCAATTCTCAGAAATTCATTTTCTGAAACTGTACCGATTGAATAATTATTTATTTAAACTCGTTAGAGAGATGATGTTTCCATGTTACGTGCCTAATGTGTACAGTTGATATTTCGCCTGTTTAGTTTGAAAATTTCTCGTTGATAGGCTGTAACCATTTTAAACTTAGCCCTAATATTAAATCAATATTGAGGGTACCATATCACTGAATGGACTGAGAAAAATGGTACTTGTTCAACAGCAACATTACGTTCAGTCAAGTGAATATGAAAGATTTACCTGAACAGGTGAGCTCATCTTCGGAGGAAGAGTGCTGAAGTAGGGCGGCTTTTCATATGAAGCAAATACAAATAAAGTATTTTTCTGTCCAATATCAAAACCCTTGATTTATACCAAATTTTTTTTTAATGAAAGTTGTTATTATTGTTAGACAATATGTCATCACTCGTAAAATTTTCTTTTGAAGGAACATTTCTTCATAAATTGACATTTTTTCAAGGTCACAGTTTAGATAAACGGTATTAAACATTTCCTTCGAATGCAATACAAAAAAGTACCCAACCTTTAGAAAATACTGGAAAATACATCACCTTAGTGCAAAATATTACCAGTAACATTGCGTAATGTAATACTACACAGCTGCAGCGCGTGGAGTACGTGTAGAGGAGGACATACGGAATGCACTGTCGAAGAGGCCACTTAGGAGAGCTTCGAGGTGCTCAAGTTTGATGAGGCCGATGAAAACTCCACTCAAGTCTTTGAAAAGTGCCAAGTTTTGCTAACAAATGCTCGAGGTAATGATAGCTTTACGAGCGCTCTCAGATGTTCTTTCGTTTTGCGACACTCGTTAGTCAGGAGTGTGTGTACCGGGAGTGTGTGTACCGGGAGTGTGTGTACGGGGATTGTGTGTACCGGGAGTGTGTGTACGGGGATTGTGTGTACCGGGAGTGTGTGTACCGGGAGTGTCTGCACCGGGAGCGTGTGTACCGGGAGTATGTGTACCGGGAGTGTCTTTATATTTTTATGATGTATGCTAGTGTTTCTCAGCCTTTGATGGCCCATGCATTCTCCCCGCGCCACTGAGTGGCTTAACACTCGTGGCCCCTACCCTTCAATAAGTTAAATATTCGCAGTTTTTCGGCATAAACCCGTAATCCCCTCTCGAGAAACGCTGGTTTATGTTTGCTACGTAGTACAGTGATCTACACAAGTTAAAAGACGAAATTTTCATCAAATATTAGAAGTTTGAAGTATCTCGTGACGACATAAGCTTGTAAAATGAACCAAAAAAAAACATGATTCAAAAATTTCTAAATACGCTCGAAGGGGTGTAAGAGTTACTTCAACTAATAAAATCTTGATGGAATTAATCATAGATTTCCTGGAGTAAGTTTCGTAGTTTAGTAATTTAATAAATTACGATTTTTAAATAAGTGACAACAATAAACTGAACGTTCATAGAAAACTTCAACGAAAACTCTCAATTTCATTGTGAACAATGATCATTTTATGTCAGTTTATTTTTCTTGAGGCGAGGTCTTTTGTTAAACTCATCGTGTTCCCTCACAGCAGAACGAAATCACTCCATTCTCTTTTATATATGGCAAGAGTTTTACTGGAACGATAATAAGAAACGCTGTAAATCATGGTTTATATTGGTACTTGTGATGTATCCTTTTCCTCAGCTACTAATTGGATGGCGTAAATTCCAGAGCTCTCTCTGGGAGCCCAGCAAAAATGGCGCTATGACTAACAACGTAGCCTAAAACTTTTATTAGGCGTCGTGCCGTCCCTCTTCTCCTTCAACGGCAGTCGAGTCTTCGCTTCTTGCTACTGGACCACAAAGAGTATAATGTGCTAATTAAAAGTTTAGCCCTGCCCTTCAAGATCTTCTAAGGAGAAATTTGGATTAGACTGCAAGGCGATGAGGCCCAACGTCAACTCCGGGACATGTGTACTGCTTGAAGGAACATCGTGTTCGAGGAGGAAGAGAATGAGCGAATTAGGGAATTAAGTTTTGCAGCAGTTCAGAACCAATTTATGTAAAGTTAAATTTAGTTTATTATAAATTTACGCACAATCAGCAGGAGTTGCGTGGTAAAGTTTGTACGTGTGATAAACGTATTCAGGGATACTGGGGTGGAAATAGAGAAAACGTTTCTTAAAATACAAGTTTCAGTAAATTGATAAAGTAATTTATCTTTTTGTACTAATATCTTGTTACTCTACCTTGAATTGCTACCTTTTCTTATTAACATGTCTCTCTATCTTATCTTGTTATCCTATCCAACTACATTTTCTTGCTGCCTTGTCTTTTTACCCTATTTAACTACTTCGCCTGACAGCCTTCGCTTGTCATCCTATTTAACTATATTATCTGGTTGCCAAGGCAAGTCTACAGAAGTGATTCCCATGTTTGTCTGCAGTTGATTTATCTTAACTTATGCATATGAATAAAGAAGCGGTTGAATAATAAGAAGTGTCAACTAAATTCTTTTTTCCTCCTCTATTTTGTAAACGTAATTGCCATTTATACAAGAGCTTCTCAGGAACTTTGGTTAACAACTCTTTTCGAAGTCAAACTTAGTTGCTGTATTATTCAGCATTAAATATAAAAGTTACAATGTTTCCGTTGTAGCACACCTCTGCCTAGGGTAGAACAAAATTATTATTTCATCGTTTCTTCTAATGTTTTGTTTTAATTAGTAAATCTTTCCAAGTTGAGCTTGAGCCAGGGGTAAGAACCTGACTATTTGCATTTTAAATCATGCTGTAGTTATGAAGTTAAATTTCATTTTACCCTCATTTCTTAAAAACATTACAGGTTCCTTACTACAGGAAGGCAAGCATCATTGTATTTATCTGTACTTTGTGTCAGGATAAAAAGTGTAAAACTTGGCAGGTCCTGTACAAGTGTTTGAACTTTTGGTTAATAATCAGTTAGTTCAGTTTTACAAGCTGAAATAAAAATGAAAAGGTAGGATCATAGTTTTTGTTTTCATATTATTCTGCGAGGTTAAATGCATGCAAGTGCTCGAGTAGGTCGTTTGATCGAAAAAATAAAAATTTACCGAAGTTATAGAATCCTTTAGGCTTTGTTTTTGATGCTGTTGATGGGCATTTATGCGTGAGATTGGGATGAATTTTTTCATAAAAAGACAAATAGCTTACAAATAGGCAAGTCTACACAAAAATTAAACGTTATTAGATCAAAGGGTATACAATCATTCCTTATAATCTTACTGTCTCCATCATAAACCATGAAAATGCTCAGATTGAGGAGGCTCGTCCTCTCGTTGAAGCTGTATTTTGAGTTTTAGAAACAACACTAGAACTGAAAGAAACAACACTAGAAAGAAACAACACTGCAAGAGAGAAAAAATGACTATTTAAAGGAGTCTTGGTCGAATAAGACTAACACTTTTAGACCACACAAGTTTACCGCTTCGTACGCAACAGAGCGAGGGACTCAGGGTCTTATCGTGCTAACTGTTTATGAATTTTTCCCACTACTCTAAAATTGCCGAAGTTTTCGCAAAGAAAGTTTAATTAGAGGCTCATTTGTAGTAAAGTCTTCAAGTTTCTTATCTCAGAAGGCGAGAAAAGCACGAAGGAGGGCTTCAGCAACACAGAGCTGCTTTCAAAATGCTGGCTGTCCTTTTCAACAACTTTCTTAAGGCCTATAAAAAGAAATGACCTGTGTGAGCCCTATTCCGAATAAGCTCCTGGAACAGGACAGTGTGGCTTGAATAGCTGAATAGAATAGTCCAGGTTTCGTCGTAAGCGAGTTAACCCAAGCGAGTTAACCCAAACGAGTTAACCCAAACGAGTTAACCCAAACGAGTTAACCCAATGGTTTTAAAGTGCTTTCGAATGACGCGATGATTTTCGAGTGCTTACGAATTACTCGATGGTTTTTCATTTGTCTATTAATTTCTTGGTCGTTTTCAGGTGTTCATGAATGAATCGATAGCTTTTCAGTGCTTACGAATTACACGATAACATTCAATAGCTAACGAGTCCCTTAATAGTTTCTAAGGTTCTGACACTGCTCGATAATGAAATGCTTTGGAATTTAAGGAGTACTTTACATTCAATTGAAACAACTTTACTGTGTAGAATAATAACATCAACTCTTTAAAATTTTGTATTTTCAAATAAACTCCTACACTCTTAGTTCAAATTTTTATTTCGAATAAAAAATTAAAGCATACCTGCCAAAATGTCTTGGAAGTGGTATTTATTGTTGAAATACATTACTGGCATTAGGCCTCTCTGTTGGATGAATGTATTGGCTGAGAGTAGACTGGTTTTAACACAACAGTATCGCACACTAGTCCTATGGACTCTAGTTGCCGTGCATTTGCACTGAGTACTACTCAAGGCAGCAAGAAATGTTGCAGGATGTGTTCGCACTTCGGACTTCTAGTGAACAGGATTTACTTTAAATTCTCCACGCATGACAAATGCTTTAAAGATGAAATGTAGACCAGCGCAGGAGCTCAAGGCATGAATATGCATGTTGGGACGGCGAGCTTGTTTACGTGACGGTAACAACCATTGTTTACAGTCCGACGGTCTTGTATGGGACAGGGTGCTTCACGGAAAAAGGTTAAGAGTTTTTAGACGTTTTTCATTTTGATAATGAATGTGCTTTTTTCTTCTTTTCAATGATAGAGATAATGCAAAGGTTGTGAAACAATTTTTGATCTAGTTTTCTGCAGTAAATTCATTAATAAATTTATTTAAACCGAATATTAAGAAACATATATTTCGATGATAATTTCACTTGAGAATCAAGAGACAAAAATGTATGCATTGTATTGCGTTATGTTGCGGCAACAAGAGATCGCTGGCAAGTTTCTCCCACGATTTCATTTTACAGAGTCCCGAGCTAGAAAATCCGCTTAGTGGATGTATGCATCTTGTCGCTGTGTGAGGACTTTCTCTGAGTTCTACTAACGTCAATAAAGCCAATGCAAATTCGATTGGTGAGGCTGCCTAATGGCGACTGGGAATACAGGGGAAGCTCTGAGTCTGCACAAGCAACAACATAGACTTCCTTCTAGCAATGCCTGTTCTCCCTTCCTGGTAAGTGGAGCAAATATACACACTGCAACAGCACTGCGTTGTGCGTAGTGCTTCAGCATAACTGGGAGTACTTTTTACAGCCCACTCTCAAATCTTGCTGTTGACGGAAGTGCACGGACAAATACACCTTAGAGCGTGATGGAAGGTACAACGTGTACGTCATGCATATTACGTATATTTAATGCTTGTTTTATGGTAGTTGTGCATTTGCACGTACAGAGTTGATAACAGCACGTGCATATTAAATTGTAGTTATCCTGGGAGTTGTGTAAGCCGCTTGTCGTTCCTGAGCGACAGGAAAAGACTTCCTCACAACATCAAGTATTGAAACTCGTGACGTAAAAGTCAAAACGTGACTGCAGGGTTAAAAAAAATTAAGAATTGATCGATTACCTATTTTGATATTGTTTCTCAACAGAATTTAAAATGGACGGAAATTAGAAGATCTTCAAACATTTCAAACTAATCCACATGAAAGTAATTACCTTGAAGACAAAACGTAGTAATGAATTAATGGGAAAATTTTTGGTGGAATGCTAATATTCAACAAATGTGCACAAATTTTCGCCAAGATTTCTAGTCTGTGCCAGCAGAGATGCCAAGTAAGGCGAAGGACTTTCCTGCCTCCAGAGCTCGAGAGCACGAGAGTAGATCGAAAACTTGAAGAGGATTATTGTAGACGTCAGACGAGTTGTGGTAAGTGGGATAAGTTTATGGAGTTGAAGGAGGAGGATTCCCTGGAAGTGAGAGGAGGCAGGAGAAGTGCTTCTTCGGCAGTGGCTTGGCGACATCCTGACAGACGAGGGACAGCAGCACTCACGAGAAACAGTCACTATGTACATATGTAAGTGGCACAGTTATAACTTACGTGAGACAGTCACTACTTACGAGGCAAAAGCTAATATTCATGAGGGATGAGTCTATACTTACGAGGGACAGTCAACATTAAGAGGGACAGTCGTTACTCGCGGGTGACAGTCACTACTAACAAGGTAAAAGCTAATACTTATGAGGGACGAGTTAACACTTATGAGGGACAGTCAATATTACGAGCAACGAGTCAATATCTACGAGGAATAGCCACTCTTGCGAGCAACGAGTTATTATTGGAAGAAAACATATGATTTATGGTGCTATGCACCGTGATGAAACAAAAAATGTTATTTATCAGAGTTAAGTTTCGGTAGAGAAATACGAAAATATTTTAGAATTGCCCAAACATAGAAACCATTAAGCAGTATTGTTGTTCAGTCTCATAATTTTCACGACTGTATATCTTCCATAGCAAATAGTTTACTTATTGGAATTCATTTGATTTTAAGGGCACACTTCGTATACTAGTACAAATTAAAGTATACAAGATCCACACGTGAAAAATCACGGTTTTTACTAAATTTTTCATTTTAATTTGCCGATGGACGCTGGCTTTGCGAAAGAGTTTCCTCATTGATGGATGTGCCTTTGGTATCCACAACACAATGCTTACAATACATGTATACCCTGCAAAATTTCCTCTTATCTAAATCCGTAAGAGCGTCTATTATACAGGGTGGCCCATAAGTAAGGTGCCTTTCTAAAACTATTTTCAAGAAAATTATAATTCCGAACACAATAACTCAATTTCCAAAATTTTTGGCCTTATACTAAGTGGTAACCAGGTTACTGGTCAAACTAATTTAAAACATTTGTTTTCGCATTATCAATTAAAAATATCAAAGTATCATGACGAATTTCAATAGAAACAGGTCCAAAGAAAATTTCTATTTGTAAAAATAAACCGATTGTGTATTCTGGATACCATAATGCAAGTGAAAGGGAATTGAATTCCACAGAAAAATAATGCAATAGAATGATTTTTTTGTATTTCGTAAGCTTTATCCTTGTTGCTATCAAAGCTATCGA
>VCRD01001343.1:69258-87140 GCA_006783055.1 Trinorchestia longiramus
CGACCGAGTAATAGTAATAGTAGTAGTAGTAGTAGTAGTAGTAGTAGTATTAGTAGTAGTAGTAGTAGTATTAGTGGTAGTAGTAGTAGTAGTAGTAGTAGTAGTAGTAGTAGTAGTAGTTGTAGTAGTAGTAGTAGTAGTAGTATTAGTAGTAGTAGTAGTAGTAGTAGTTGTATTTATAATAGTAGTCTATACTATAATAAGAGCCGCGTCCGTCTGTCCGTGTGTCACACTCTTCTAATCGATAGCTTTGATAGCAACAAAGATAAAGCTTAAGAAATACAAGAAATCATTCTATTGCATTATTTTTCTATGGCAATTCAATTCCCTTTCACTTACATTATGCTATCCAGAATACACAATTGGTTTATTTTTACAAATATAAACTTTTTTGGACCTTTTTCTGTTGAAATTCATCATGCTGCTTTGATATTTTTAATTGATAATGTGAAAAGAAATGTTTTAAATTAGTTTGACCAGTAACGTGGTTACCATTTAGTATATGGCCAAAGATTTTGGAAATTGAGTTATTGTTTTCGGAATTGTGATTCTCTTGAAAAGCTTCAAAGAGATAATATAGGATATTTCAGAATAAAATTCCGGCAAAAAAGGCCAACATGGATAGAAACGTGTCCAACCGTAAGAGAGAAGCAGCAAGACTTCGACAGCAAGAAAGACTCCGAAGACTATCGGACGAACAACGCGAAATGGCAAGACGAAGCAATGCTGATCGCATGGCAAAGTTAACGGGTACGCATTGCACTAGACAATACAATGCATTGTATTGTCACTACCAAAGGTACCGGATCACTATAAAACACGCCATTTTTTCCGTTATTCACTTTTGTTCTCCCACTCGGCCCTGTTATTGGTAGATAAAATAGAAAATGGAAGTTCTGAATACTTTCATGAAAAATATTCAGATTTTGATAATACTACGGGTAAAAATAAAAAATATATTTTACTTCATAGATCCTAAATTTTGCGAGTACACAGTGCACTAGGAATAATAAAGTTTGCTAGCGCTTCAGTAGCCCAGACTGTATCGCGCAGAAGGTGTCGTAAGTGAGAGAAGAGTCCAGGTGTTACATCACCATAGCAATAATATATCACTGTCATGACTATTATAAAATTTCTTGTGTATAACCAGTAGCCACAAAAAGAAAGCAACCGAACAGAGCATAGTTCAATAATGTTGCTTATTGAACATAGATGAGAGCTCCGCCTCTCAGCATGCAACTCTATGGAAAATAACAATAAAAATCAGAGTTTCTACAACTCCTTCTTTCTCATTTTCTAGAACTCTTTAGATATTAATACACCTTCCAGTACATCGTGAGTTTGGCGTCCAATCTTAGGCTCATTTCCTCCCTTGTTCGCTCGTTGGCAGCGACACCTTGTCGCTTAATAAATGACTTATTTTAGAATTCTCTTGGACATCTGTCTGGGAAATGAGCTCATAGAAAAAATTAGCGGGTCGAAAATGAGACTGAAATTTTACGACCCAAAAGTCCAGAATTCTCTCAACAGGACTAGTGTTCGTTATTTGGGACATAATAATTACTGCAGAGTTTATGAAACCTTGCAGTAATTTATTTTGTTGCCCTTTTATATCACAATCTTCTGCCAGGCTCGAATTTTATCGCAATTTAAGTATAATTTTATTCTAATCTGCGTAGGCCACAGTCTAACGATGAAGAGTCTAGATTAAAATACTTACAAAGTTTGCAATGTGCTTCTGACTGTTTAATATTCTTTATTGCTTATGCTTTGGCGTTAGAAAGGGTAACGTACAATGGTTTAAAATATAACTATGTGATAATGCCACAACATACAAGATGGTCTGCACTAGTAACAGTGTGTCTTACACGCGAGGATAAAACTCGCAAGTTCGAGTCACACACATTCGTAGAACTGGAAGTTGGAAGTTGGGAACATTGGAATCAGTTTAACGGTAGCGGTTGCACTCATTCACATGTTCTCTTCGGTCTTAATGGGTAACAAACACATTCAAACATTTCAGTTTCACTTTCGGTGAGTGATGATGATCTTTCAACTACGTCGTATGATTGTAAAAATGTACATAAAGCTTATCATGAATTGTTCATCTTACTATGAAGATGCTGACACTAATATTAGGATTCTAATGCCTAACAGTAACTGTGTGAAATATTTTACTAGCTAAATTTATAATTATACGCTAAACTAGTTTTTTTTAACTATGCGACATTTTTACACTTAGTTATGACTATAAAATAGCTGGGTTGGTAAATGACAATCAGATAAGAATTTTTCACAAATTCTTCTTGAAAGGCAGATAATAGCATTTTTCCAAGTGTGCTCAATACTTTTTTGCCCAGCTTATTTGTACTTCTTGATATGAAGTTTTCCCCTAATTTTCTACTACATTTTGGGGTATTTCTGTACTACTCATGATGAAAACATTATTTCAGTATATTTTACCTTTCTAATTTTCATCACAATTTATTTAAACTTAAATAAATAAATTTTTCCATAGTGCGTTCAATACTTTTAAACCTAACTGTATACTAACTTTCACGCCTTATAAGAAATATTAACATCATAAAAATATTCTGTTTATGTTTTCCTGTTAGTTATGAATGGAAATCCACAATAAGACCCATTCAATAATGAGACAATAATAAAACCCATTGCACAACATTTTACGTATATCTGAGGTCTACGATCCAGGTTATCTATTCATCTTCATTGTTTCAACTGAGAAAAATGCATTCTGAAGCTATGAAGAAAATAAACGTAACTTAGAAAAATATATATATATATTTTTTGACATCATTGTCTGATAATGATTCATCTGAGCCTGACTTCACTTTATCTGAATAATGAAACGTTTGGTGACTTGTAAGCGGTTTATTTTGATTAAATCATCCACGTATTACTATTAAAAACGCAAAATAGTTTTCGTCTCTCTAGTAAGTCACTTGAGTGCGCATAGACTAAGCTTGTTTGTTCGCTTGTTTGACCTGACGACAAACTTTGCCAAGTCAGATTTTCATATTTTACTTGGTTTAGTCGTTGTAAGATGAGATCCTTCCTCAAGACCTGCACAGGGTGCCCGAGATCTCCATGACAAAGTCGAGCGATTGTCTTTGCTTGAAATTCAGCTTCTCTCCATGGCGAACTGGATATTCCAATTTGCACTGTTTGCTTGAGGCCTAAGCGCCCAGCAGAGATGCACCGTAGTCCTCCTCCGAAACTTACCGTCAACTTGGTTCTAAATTCGTCTATGGTCATATGATCACATCCTTATTCTAACAAGGAATTTAATGCCTTTTGCATTGCATTAGCGCTATTTGACGAATTTGTCCTAAGAGGAAGCGATGCATAATGACACGAGCTCGAGTATGTGCGTATGTAGGAATCATTCAAGTAAGATCTGCGCAAAAACGCTTCTCGCTAAAATGAACCAAAGTTCTTCTTTAAATTCTGGTCAATTTTTCTTTTTTTTCATCATGTGAACTATGGGATAACAAACAGGGGCAAGACTATAACCATTCCTATAAAAATGTTTTCATTTTTATATGTAAATATTGGACCCACAGAAATTGACAAGTTTTTTCTTGAAAGTTAAATAGCTTACTAGCACAAAAAATTAATTTAGTATGATTTCAGAATTTTGCATGATTTACGCCCGTTAAAATGATGAATTAGGTTTCACTTTGCATTTATTACCTGGTCGTATTCACGCCATAAAGAAATTATTACATAAATATCTCTAAATTATCTTACCCGATTACTTTACGTTGTTCTTATTCTTATCTCACAATGGATAAGAATGACCAAAAAGAAGGAAATGAGTAAATGTGCATATCGTGAAAGGTGTCCGAAAATCTAATTCTGCAAAAGCGAGCACAAACAAGAGTGTAGTGTGACAAGCAGCTTACGTATAAAGCGAGTTATTAAGTGTGCCGCACTTCATAACACTTCCCACGATAAGTTTATACTTTCAGCTCCAAACCTAGTCTAGGCTTCCCACATTCCGACAGGCCTGGCCCGTCGTATCGGGCATTCTTTGAACAATCATGTCGTCAAAAGAAGAATTTGCATTTTTCATGTTTGTAAAATTGGAGCGTGCGCATGACGACCGGTAAACATGTCATCAACAGGATGACTCGCTCCATTGCTTGCATTTGAACTCGGCTTTAAATTCCTGCAAATCTGACAGTTTGCTCTGGCAGCAGCGCCAGACTGCGTGTGTGTGTAGACTGAAGCGTGTGTTGATAGCGAGGATACAGTCTTGTAATGATATCGTCTGGCCATTAAGTCGGGGGTAAAACTTCATTCAAGCAGGCGTGAGTTTTCTGATAGTTACCAAGTGTGTGTTTTGAGTGTGAAGATCTGTTCCTCTGTATTTTATGGCATGTAGCGGGCACCTTTTTATTTCTGACAGCTTGGTCCTTATTATGTTTTTTATATACACCCATCAGGGCTCGAAGAATAATAAATTAAATCACTTCAGAATAATCCCATCAAGAAATCGTAATTTTGAATATCTATTAATCATTATTAGTGATTAATTAATCATTAAATTACTAATTATGAATTTTATTGTATGATTAAATTATTTGTTCAATGCTAATTCAGTAAATAGGAACTGTACTTTGTGTACTTAAAAAAAGTACAGGGTGTCCATAAAGTCTCTTATAAAAGTCTGTCATAAACTCTCAACAGCATTTTTTTCAGAAAGAGAATCCCTAAACACAAATACAAATGTGATTAAAAACTTTAATAAACACTTAATACAATAGAACAAATCTCAATAAAATATCTCATCAATTATAATTGTAATCAATTTTTGAAATAGTAAAGAGACTTTATGGACACCCCGTACATTTGGGTTTCATGTTCTTTTAGCGATCGTCATGTCAGGTAGCCCTTTACTTTGCTATAATGGTTTAAATTAGTTGTAAATTTTATTTTAAGCCTTAAAAGGGGGACCTTTTGACCCAACCTTAAGAAATGATGCAAATATTTTCAAGACCATAAAGGGCGTAATCTCGTGGTAGACAATTATTGAATATCAGGTTCAATGAAAGACAATAAATTTGCCAAATGAAAACTTTTCCTGTAGACAGAATTTAACATTCATATGATCTATTGACATTGCACGTTAATGTCCATGCAAACTAAGAGTTTAAAGGCCTAGTATGAACATAATGAAAGCAGTGACAATAAATTATTACATCTTTTCAGAAACTGTAGCAATCTACGGTATTTACAACCATTATTTAAATAACCCTCATCATTCCTTCTGGCTCCGTAAGAATTTTTAAAGTCAAATTCTACTTCTTAAACATCGTAACAATATTGTCTATAAATTTACTGTAATAAATGGTCAAAACAAATGTAGATGATTCAGATGCTAAGCACGGTTCAATGGTGAAAAAATATAAGCAATAATACCTAGGGCGTCTACTGTATGTCGTCTACGTTTGAGTTTTGTCTTCCACCTGGGTGATAACGCTAAATTCAAAGATAATGATATTGTTCAGAGATATTTTGAGTAGGAATTTAGTCAGAAAAAATCCTTATGGAATTACAAAGTGTTGAGAGCTATTTGAATTGTGGTTTAAAACATCGTAGATTATGAATTACTAGCCAGTTCCCGTGGAAATTCCACGATTTAGAGTTGACTAATTTGAAATTAGTATAAAGATAAATGCATTGAAGATTTAAATTGTGTGTTTTAATTAGTGTGTTTTAAATGAATACTTTTCATTAATACATACAGGACTTATATTGTACATCTTATCTAACGATAACGTGACCCAGTTAGTACCCGTTAAAATTCATTGATTCAAAAATAAGAAAATCAAGGATCCATGAAATAAATGCATTTTTCAGTTTTACCTGTGATACCATCAGAATAAGAATAGTTTGCTTGAATACAGTATGTCCCGTATCAGTAATACCATCATACGAATACCATAAGCATTTAATTTCTAGCAAAATTATCCCTCAAAATTGATCTACAGAAAAGAGCATACAATAAGTCGAATGATGGTATTACTGATACAGGAAAGTAAAAACTCGGTTCGGGTGTTTGAGGGACATAGGGTATATACAGAACTTCCATTTTGTATCGTACCTAACGATAACATGGCCGTGTAAGAGAAGAAGGTTAATAACGGAACAAATCGATTATGTATCCGATGGAGATACATGACCGATTATATATGTAGATAGATACTTCCACGGTACGCAGGGTGCAAGAAGGCAGTGCGGCGGGTGGTGGCGGGCAGGAGGTGCTGCGGGTGGCAGGTGTGTCTCGCTTGCGCGCCACCACCTCAGATGGCAAGAAGTAATGGGATGGACACACACAGATACAGAGAGAGAATGAGAGCGAGATACATTGTCAATTATATACGTAGATAAATTTTCTGAAAAAATTACGAAAATTATCAGCACTACTTGCAGTGAGTTATGAATTGATTATAATTACTATATAAAACACTACATGGTTTATATATCACACAGTCATTACTTTGTCTTTATAAAAAAAATTAAATCGTATGAGTATATAAGAATTTATTCTCTAAACGTGAATGTAGCATCTATTAGTAATCTATTATTTCCAGCAAGAAAACGCACATGATCCATTATCAGTCCCAAAATTTGGCAGTAGATTATGAATCTTATTAACGAGTAATAGTGATCAATAATGGTGGACCGTTTGATGTTTATCACTATCAAGCGATAAATATTGTACATTAATTTAGAAGAGAAACTTTTTCTGCTATTTTTATGAACTGTAAGCCCGTTCGTTTCAAAGAATTTATTTGGTAAGGAATCCAATCGGAGTTCACCGAGATTTTGTCCAGAAAGAGTTCAATTTCCGGATGCAGTCTGCAGGTCAATTGGCTCCGGTGTTTATGAAGTGCAGACGTTCAACCATCCTCCTCTGTAGCAGTTGTGGCCATCGTTAAGTTCAGTGAGGGTGGCAAAAAGAGTACATCGCTGCAATGTACACCAAGTCCCTCTGAGGACCCATTCTGTCGTCGGGGGCGATGGTGGACGGAGTAGGTTTCTGTAAAGGTCTGACAAACTTGCTGGAAAAGGGCGGCTCAAAGCTTAAACTTTGCCTCTTGAAAGTTCTCATTTGCGGCCCAGCTACTGTGCCGGCACCATCATACCTAATTGCCAAGACTGGTCCCTGAGGTCTCTTTCTATTGTTAATGTTCGGAAACCTTAATACGGTGAGCCACCCTCGTTCAGAGGAGGCTGTGAGTGTGCCACTCAGTAGCTCTGTGGTAGACTTGCTCTGCCTTCAAGTAGCACTTAAGCTCCAGTGTGTAATGACTTGTCCATGAAGTTGCCAAAAAAGGCCATAATCACAATATTTGTATATTTTTTGGCCTTTATCTACCTAATTTTCAATTACCGTTCATAGGGTTCTCAGGAAAAGCTTGAGGACTTGTAAACTGTAGCTCGTTGTATGTCGTAATGCTCACCGAAGTCCAGCTCTATTATAACTACAGTCGTTTAAATACCCTTTTAATCTGACAGCTCCAAAAGGCCGACATTTACGTGTGCTATTAAATTATCCCATTTTCGGAAGCGGAAATCGGCTTTGAAAATACCTTTCTGGCTCACAAACTTGTGTTATAAATCTCTTCATTTGTCTCCCTTCGCCACACCCATAACTAATGAAAAGACGAGGTTTGCCAAGTTTGCTGTTGATGTTGTTGTAGTGGAGGAGACAGAAGGCGTGTCTGCTCCCGAGCAAACAGCTCTTGGCCTTTGCTGAGCTCTGAGGGCAGAGTTGGTGAGTAAATCTTATTCTCACAAGAGTAAGCCGATTTACGAAGACGTGCATGTTGTTTTGGATCAGTACGTAGGATCCTCAACAGAACTAACTGGCAAGAGTCTCACCTTGGATCTATGATAAAATTTGCTTCTTGATATCGCTTCTTGAATTCTTAAGAAAAATAAGGCAAAACTTGTGCACAAAAGCTAGGAAAACACGAGTTCGGGGTGCATTTGTTTATGGTATTGATGACCCTTACTGGGCGTATGAAAAACCGTAACACAGACCGAAAGCTTTGAAACTTAATTACACTCGATTACTAACGATGTTTGTCCATTCGCTTCAGTATCCACCAAACAATGAAAATTCCACGTCATTTCTTTATGCTTTCTGAAAGTATTTTATGGAACAGAGTTTTTCTAATATATATTTACTAAAACTTACTCAAGAGTTGGACATGTGCGTCTGCAGCCATTACATTTTCATGGTTGACATGTTTTAAAGCTCGTGATGTATGAGTAAGAGGTGTCACCGCATGTGCTACAACAATGTTTGTTCTGAGAGCAACTTGTCAAGCTGGACAAATAATGCTGCTTTGATTTATGCTGAAAGATAACAATAACTTTCATGAATTTTTCTTCTTAAAATATGCGTATGTTTCACACTGCGCTCGCACGAGCCTCGGCCCAAGAAAATAGTGTTTAAATTTAGTCTTTGAAGCCTGCAGAGTAGGAAAAATCTGTTTATCGTAATGACAGAATTTTTTCAATGTCATTGGTTGCTGAGTTAACTAAAGCGAGAAAAGCTAAGCGGAAAAAACTAAAGCTAATGAGCAATTTTTTCCGGAAGAGATGTTCTTCTTAGACATATCCCTTTGTTTAAGAATTTTATAATTCCCATTATTCATCTAATTAGGCTATTTTTATCGCCCAGACGCGCTGTTGAAGAAAAATTTCGATTTAAGTGGCCGAATGTAAACAAGTCATGTAACCTCAATTCTGAGAAATAGTAAGGGTGCTTAAGTGAATAAACTCATTATTCAAGGGAATCAAATTTCTTTGAATATTAAATAACATGAATGATTAACAAATGTAGATTGCTTCGTGCCCTTGAACAAGGTAGTTAGAATTTTTTTAGTATGTGATTCAAAATAAGCTGAATTGAAATTTCATTATATCCACGTAGCAGACATCATTATTTGAATCAAAGAATTTGGAACAAATTTAAATGTGGTTCCTTTCGCTCCTCATCAATGTGGGAACATGAAAAATTTGTTTAGTGTTATTTTACTGGTGCGAAAAAATTGAATATTCTGAGATAATGTTATGCATAGCTTTGAATCTAACTGTATTAAAGGATAAAAATAGCTGGCATAAAAGGAGCAAGTTTTACAACTTAGCTAAACATTACTACATCCAGCATTACGCATGGACTAACGAGACCACTTTCTAGAGTACATCTTTGGACTGATGCTAAAGTGAGTGATTTATGCTGCAGAATGAATTGTATGCAGCTTTTATGAAACAAAATTGAAATGAACTCCAGCACAGAGAAGTTAAACCAACTGAAAGCTATATGTTCGTGCATAGATGTCAAAGTAGGTTACTTTTCATCACCATACAAGAAATTTCTGTACTTGGGATCAGTAAAACAAATGCTCTAAATTCACTTACACTTTTGGGACAACTTTAAATTCAAGACTTGTGTGAGAAGATAGCGGTTTTATATTTTATGCAATGGAGGCAGTTCCGTCTACGGCCATAGCAGCCAATTAGAGATAAGCAGCGGCGCTTCGTTTCACATGAGCATCGGCGCCCGTTTGTGGCACAAGTTTCCTCAACAAACGTCGTAAAAAATAAAATTGTCATAGATATCGCCCATTCTTCTTGGCAAACGCCCAAACTTTTGTGTTTGGAGTGTAATGCTTCCCTTTTGCAAGAAATTACGATTGTTCTCTGGCTTCTGATTAGTCTAGGGATGGTTTTCCCCTAGGACCCTGAATGTGTCTTGGTCGGCGCTGTAATAGCGAGGCCCAAATTTTCGTCTAAGAACTCGAGTTTGGTGCCCAACGACAGCGCTCAAACCAGGCATCGTGCCTTTAATTTATCGGTGGCGCTTGTCAGTTCAGCGACCGTCTTTATGGAGGAACTTGAGCCCGTTGGTCGCTGCCTGTGTGGCGGCAGTGTGCTGGACCTGCCTATGACGTTCGCAGTGGTAGCGAACTCCGTCTTTTGAATTGTCATCTTGCTTTGGTATTTCAAAGACGTAACACCTTACTGCAGATGTATTGAAGGTGTTCTGCTGACCACGATTCATGCTATTATTTTACTACAGTCGTATTGAAAGTCTTATAATGATTACGAATGTTGTAGAAGGGTTTCCCCCGTTTTAGTTCGTTTAAAGAATACGATTCGTCAGTTTTCTTGTCATTGTGTCAATCAAGTCTTTTTGGAAACTAAGTTACGTTTGTCTTGTTAATTAAGAGAAGAAACTAGATTACTTTTTCATTGCACTTAACAATTACTTGGGGAAAAATGAACGTTTTTGAAAGCCTTATCTCCCATAAAAAAAGGGTCAAACGTTTAAATTACTATAATGTAAATTTTAAAGCAGCTTGTAAAAATTTCATGGTGTACAGTAAATGTGTTTTAACATGTTTAAAAAATTTGAGGGCAGTCATTTTTTAAAACTTCGTGTTACAGAATGAATGTAATTTTTTTGATAGTTACATAGATTTCATAGTTTGATTGCATCATTACTTGAACTAGATTTTATGTTTATGAGAAATTGGTTCCATAAACTTATCCTGTTAAGCAATACCTTCACTTGGACTAAAATTGATGTATCCAGCGCATCACCCATATTGGCAGATGAAATGGTCTGTTTTAAATACGTTATTATCGTATAATTCTGCTTCTTAGTGTCTGTTCAAGGTTCAAAAACAAAATAGCACGTTAGGATTATTGTAAGAGAAGGAGTGAGAAAGAGACATGAACTGCGCATGAAAACAAAAGTCAAACCAAATTTCAATAGCGAAATAACTTAGATGAATGTCCTACCTTTAGCTCTTTTAGACAAAGAAAAAACGAGACATGTTTCTAACGACTTTAGTATTTTCTTTCTCGTTGTCAGATGAATCATAAAAAAAGGAATTAATTAATTACAGGGAAATATGAATTCATTTTACCTTGTGTTTCTTCTTCAAGTGAGACGGCATTCAGGATTGCAAGCCGTAGACATACGTGTGTCGGTGTAGAGGCTGTATCCGCCCCAGTGATGACTGTTAAAACCTCTCCAACTATCAGAGAATATTGCAAAGTTTTGGTAAACTGTTGTGCCAGGTCTGCACTGCAAGCCCAATTCCTGGAACTTAGAGTTTGAATGGACCTACGAAATTCACCAGGTGTAACGCAAATAAATTTTTGTGCATGGGCTTAAAATCTTTGTTCTGCACTAAAATTGATTGCTTCATGGACACAAAGCCTATGCTTTTCAGCAACATACCTGTTTTAAAAGTGATAAAAGTTATAGAACACATTCATGAAATACCAACGCGATAGGAAATGTATTTTGCAAAGTGAGGGGGTGATCCCAACTGCCGATCTTGAATCGAAAAAGAGTGGGTGGCTATAAAACACTGTACTTGGAAAAGCCCGCATTTTATAGGGTTAGCTCAGGAGAATGATGGTGGTATTCACGGTCGGCAGAGGAGAAAATCCCTATCGTGGAACGGTCGTTAAATAAAGCCCGCTTGTAAAATAAATCCCCAAGTCTTTTGTCTTCCCCGTCGACGGAAGAATGGACCCCGCCGCTGCCACTCGTCAGTCCTGAGCTCCTAGAAACTATATTTTTTTGTAGCTCAAGTCTTTTAGTTTTAAGCCAAACTCCAGCAAAATTGCCAGCTTCGGTATATGAGACGTTCTCAGCTAAGTTTTGACCTGGAAGAAAGATTTTCTTAGCTGTTGTTCGAGGAGCAAAGTCACAAAGAAGTAAACAAATAAAATTGCGAGTGGCAGTCGGGACCTGAGCGAGAGCTTCAAAATTGAACGACCGCTGCTCGCTGGACCCAGAGCTCTCGTCCTGAAAATTGAAATGTGAACACGACGATGATGCTGACCTTCAATTAGCAGGTGAACTGCAAACAGACAATTTTTCAAGCATAGTTGTCCATTGAAAAATATTAATAAATGTAGTTGGATCAAATTTTGATGTATTTTTTCAAGTTTCTCATTTTAGAAGTTCGGTTCAAAATCATTAAAAGAATATACAAGAGATATATCTCGACCAAACTTTGTGTTTCTGCCACAATCTCGAAATTTCAAAGCGTATCGAAGGACCTGAGCGTGATGTTGTTGGGGAAGACCGCAATGAACAACATTACAACTGTATTTTTCAAGTCAAAAACTTGTGTCAGATACGAGAAAAAACATTTTTTTAAAATGATTTTGCTGATACTTTGTGTCTACGGAATTTGATACATTCATCACACAAGTACATGCACAAATTTGATAACATAATGAAGTTGAACATAAGAAAAGAATCTGCTATTGAATCGATTCCATTGCGTAAGCTTAGTAGAGTTGCCATGCGTAATGAAACCTAAAATTTGTATTTAATAGTATTAATATACTCGTTGTTGTTTTCAATGCCTGAGAAATCTAACTTATTTTATTTCTTGATTAGAACAGTTAAAAAAACAGATAAAACCATAGCAAACAATCAAACAATAGTAAAAAATATAGAACACAAATTTTGACCGTAATTTGTTAAGTTCTACTTCTATGAAATACTATTGAAAAAAGTTATTGTCCTTGCTGAATACGAGTTTAATATAAAAATTAGAATTATAAAATTTTTGTATTTTGCTGATTCTGGGCCAAGTTCTCTTCTAAAGTATTTCAAAAAAATTTTTTTACATAAAACTCAAATGACATTGGGTAAATTTTAGTAATATCTTGCAGGGAACGATCAGAAGATCATCTTGCTTTTGAAAAACGCTCCAGCAAAGTTCGTGAAAGAAACGCGCGGGTTTTACAGTCCCACAAAAAACATTGGACCAGTCCTAGAAATTGACTGATATTTTATTGATGTCTGCCGCTAAAATGCAGGATTGCCCCGCCATCTCTGAGGCGTCACTCACAGGACAGGCGTGTACTCGAGGACAGTTCGAGGCCCAGGTCGAATATTAAAAACGACGTCTTTTTGCAAGACTCCGTAGTTTTGAGAACCAGTTGTGGGTACAAATAAAAATTTATGCTGCATTTACTTCGAGAACAATAAAGTAGAGCAACTTCAATATTGAAAGTCTTCAGGAAATTGATGCAGAAATAATTGGTTGCAAGAATGCCCCAATCGATGACTTAGAACAGTGCATTTTGGAATGTTTATAGCTATTCGCCGGTTTGCAACTTCTCCATGTTTAATCCGACGGTAAAATGTGTCGGTGTTGATAATTTTTCATTTGCATACTTGTTCTTACTATCCTTGAAAATTTTCTCGAACTCAGTAATATGAAGTCTTTTATTTGTGATGGAATCGCCAGACTGTTACTAATTTTCACGTCATATTTTAAAATGTAAATAATTTAGGCGTAGTCACGTTTATATATATTACCTGTATACTGTATTGTATAATATTACTTAATGGTGGTTTTTAGCAAGCTGTATCTATACTAGATTTATTATAAATGGCATCGTTTATTTATCTATATATTTATTTATTAATGTAATTCTTGTCCTAATCACGGCTGAATTAGATAAGGGTTATTAACTTCAAACAAGTCATTACTCAGAAGCTGAAATAAAACGTTTATTTTAAGCTAAAAAGTGTTGTGGATACTGCAATTAAATAACTGCCTCATTAATTTGCTTAAAACCAATGCAATTTATCTTGTATTTATAAATAAATGCACGAAAACTCTTACTTTATTACTAGATAAATGTGCTTGGCGTCTCACTCTCTGAAAAAGGTAGCAAAAAATCGCATTTTTGAAATTTAAGATTCTAAAAACTATTTTTACTAACTATTATTTTACTGATATTTGTATATCAACAATGCAATTTTTTACAGCATTGCATTGCCTATATTTTCATTGCATGTGTTTTAAGCATTACATGATGGATACCGATACCAGATTACTATCAAATAGGAGACGTTTTCATCATTAGTTCTCTTCCCAGTCAAAATGGAAGCTTCTAAGAAAAGGAGACGTTGACACAAATGAAAAATATTCATTAAAAAATACGTGACTTTTTCACTTGCACGTTTTTAAATAAACCAGATTACTCAACGTTTATTAATGATTTTACTGACAATTATGTTACTATGATAGTAATATATGGAATATTGACACGAATAAATTATAATCACTGAACATAATGTCGGACAATTATTGTATCTCAGACATCATGTAACCCATGTGATGAAGCTTACCCCTGATTTATCTTGTGGAATCTGTAACACGCCAGTATTGCTTAAAAGAGAAGAAAAGGTGAGAGATCAGACCACAATTAAGGTTATTTCAAGTAAAAAATATTTGGTTGCAAGAACTTCGTTAATTCTAAATCACTTGCGCATAATGTTTTTTTTTTCTTGGAAAGCCAAGTGGAAAACGATGTTCTGACAAATGATTTCATTTGATAACAATGATTATGAAAATAAATATTAAATAATTACATAATAATTGAAATAATCAATTTATAGGTGGTTTTTTATTTTCATCATATAGGATAAAAAAAGGAAAAAGAAGCTAAAACTTTTATAAGTTTTCTTGTTCGTAAACATTGATGTACATAAAAAGTAATGGAAAACCCAAAAATGTTAAGTGTAAGATTAACATTCTTTGACGCTTTCATAATTTGGTCATATTCCTCATTTTTTATGCATGAGTCTTCAAAAGTTCAAATTTGATTAGTTGTGTTGTGTCTTTTGTTGTAGTAGTAATTAGGTGGGACAGTGGGTTTACATGTCTCTTTATTTCACAGAGAAATAAAGTGAGACTTTACGATCTTAGGAAATTTGTTTGAAATTTTTGGAGACTGGAAGTACGATGTATGCCATAAAAATGTTTTCTAACTTCTCATTAGTCTTTATGTCACCAAAAAATGAGATTGGTACTTATAACAGCGTGTCTTACAGATGAATGGGCTACAAAAAATTCTCTATTGCCCTAATTTCGTGAAGTTCAGTTTGTCAAAAAAGTCTTTTTACTCTTTTCCATGCTTCAGCCTTAGAATCTAATCTATAGAAAGGAAGAAGAGAACTCATCGTTGCAAGTTTGCATGATTCCTCCGCAATATCTAGTGCAGGGAAAATACTCAGAGCGAGAAGTGGAAGCGTCGTTTTATATCACAACGTTGTTGAGACCCCCACGCTGGGCGATGCTGTGTAGCGGAGACGGCGGCGCATCGCTCTCGATATTGACAGGCAATTTGACCCCCGGTGTCGGGAGAGGGGCTGTTGCCCCATCGACAGCATCCTGTCGGCATTGGGCCGCTTCTAGGCTGCAGATTTGGAGACTCACCCCAGGCTGTGATAAGGAGAAGGTTGGGGGACAGAAGAGCAGGACCAGCACCCACCGAACCAATGATAATAATAAAGGCAATAGAGGGAGATGCTGGTGTGTTAGACCACCCTTCACTTCACCCTGGGGAGCCGGGAGCTTATATAAAGTGCGTCATGAGTGCGACTGCTGCTGCTGCACAGCTCTACTTGGTTGCCTCTAACGCCCTTTTATGACGCAGGCTTATGGCGCACTTGTGTCGCTGTCGACCGTCGCTGCTGCTGCTTTGCCAGAGCCAAAATCTTCAACAAATATGCGCTTCGTAACTGCACATATTTGCATAAGATGCTAGCAGGTTTTTAACTTAAATTGAATGAGGTTCAAGGTTTTGAAAATCTAACTTCTCGACAAAACAAATAAAATGTGAGTGATTATACTACAACTAATGTACCCGTACCATCAAAAATGATGGCAAATCTAGTGTATAATAAACACTTAAAATACAGTATTTTTGAGCCGCAATAAAAGTAGTTAAAGCCATTCGTGTCATGTCTTAGATACAGAAATTCAGCATTACTGAAAGCAACTGCGAGCTTGTGAATGTATATAGTAATATGCAATACCTCGCCGAACTCGGTATCCACGATACAGACTCGAGTATATAAGGCTCCGGATCTCTCTAATTTTTTTGAAAGTGACTTATTATAGTGCATAGTGCACTTTTACGACGAAAATGAGTGTATTAATTTACCAGTGAACTGAAACTATGACCGCCACTGCTAATTTCTTCCTATCTATTCTTAAGAGCGTAACACGAAACATATAAATAAATGAATATATAAATACACGACGGTCATTCTTAGTATTACTAGGACAAAACCCGTCTAATCTAAATAATTGCCTAATCTGTGAGCGAATGCATTCTGCTGACGAATTTCATCCTTTCTTTCTTGAGTTAAATTCTCTCGTGCAACTCGATGCTGTTCGGCATCGATCTGAAGAATTTCATCACTTCTTTCTTGAGTTAAATTCTCTCGTGCCACTCGATGTTGTTCAGCGTCACGCCGAAGAATTTCCTCTCTTCTTTCATGCGTTAAGCTCTCTCTAGTTACTCGGTGTTGCTCTGCATTATTCCGTAGAATTGCCAAACGCCGTTCAGGGGTCAAGTTAGCACTAGCTTCTCGTTGGCGAGCAGCATTGCTTCGTCTTGCCATTTCGCGTTGTTCGTCCGATAGTTTTCGGAGTCTTTCTTGCTGTCGAAGTCTTGCTGCTTCTCTCTTACGGTTGGACACGTTTCTATCCATGGTGGCCTTTTTTGCCGGAATTTTATTCTGAAATATCCTATATTATCTTTTTGAAGTTTTTCAAGAAAATCACAATTCGGAAAACAATAATTTAATTTCCAAAATCTTTGGCTTTATACTAAGTGGTAACTAGGTTACTGATCAAACTAATTTAAAACATTTCTTTTCGCATTATCAATTAAAAATATCAAAGCATCATGATGAATTTCAACAAAAAAAGGTCAAAAAAAAATTTTTATTTGTAAAAATAAACCGATTATGTACTCTGGATAACATAATGCAAGTGAAAGGAAATTGAATTGCCACAGAAAAATAATGCAATAGAATGATTTCTTGTATTTCTTAAGCTTTATCCTCGTTGCTATCAAAGCTATCGATTAGAAGAGTGTGACACACGGACTGACGGACGCGGCTCTTATTATAGTATAGATTTTTTGCCATCAATTTTGATTGCACGGGTACACTAGTTTAAAGATAAAGAAATTATTGCCTGCGTATTTATTAATGAATTTCCATAAATTATTTTACTACTCAGTGTACAAACTTTTGTGTACCATCATTGCTGTGTATACTTTAGAGAAAAGCGTGAGTTTCAGTGCCATCTCACGCATCACTGCATTCAAGTTTATTCACTAGAAGTGACACTTGTTTATCTTTTACGTCATTAAGAATTTATAACATTTCAGTACATTATTTTTACGTATTCGTACATACACGAACTCTTCTTGTAGGAGAGATTTAAAAAAACCATCTTGTTGGTTGAGTAGTTGACTATCAGGACTTGGATTCTCCTGGAAGCTGCAAGTTTTTATTGAGCTCCATGTAACAGGAGCGTGATGTTTAACACGTTGCCTCCGATTGCCTGGCCGGTGTAAATCTTCACTTTGCACGCATAGTCACTAGAAGGATCTGAAAAAACTACAGAACCAAACCTAAGTGGTACACATACGTACCACTTTGGAGTCAACGTGTTAAGCCTACATTGGAAGCAGATGTCCAGAACCAGAGAACTGAGAAACCTTTTCCTCCAATGCTATCTTCTTATCAGCGTGACTCATACATGATGGATTGAAGTCTATGTCATTTCATCATTGAAGAGATCGGTGACCAGCAAATGATAGACTTCTCTCTCGAAGTACAAGACCCTAACACAAGGACTCAACATAAACAAGTCCTCGACTACAAACGAGCAAACTTCGAACTAATGAAAGAAGAGCTTGGCAGCTATAACTATGAAGTACTCATGAACAACAAAAACGCCAAAGAGTGCTACATGATACTCACAGAT
>VCRD01001343.1:90154-100623 GCA_006783055.1 Trinorchestia longiramus
AGAGGGGGTGTCAGAGAGGGGTGTCAGAGAGGGGGTGTCGGAGAGGAAACTGCGAGAGAGAGAAGTATTCCTGATAGCATGAGGAAAGAGATGGATAAAGAATAGCAAACATTTAGCTACAATGGCTCAAGGATTCCTATTAAAACAAGAGATATAATAATGGTGACGAGGTTGCAGTATTTATGAGTTGCAGAGACTGGAACAGAGCAGAAGGCAGGTTAGAAGTTTCATGGGAGCTTACAGATCACACAAAGATGAACGAATATGCGAGAGATTACATGAAAGAATGTGAACACAATACATCTTACATAATTAGATTACAATGATGGAACCAATTCATACTCATGCCGAGTGTGAGTGAGGTCAATGACAGGGCATCACTTCTGTGGTGTGCAGCTGAGGCCATGCATCACTTCAGTGGTGTGCAACTGAGGCCATGCATCCCTTGAGTGGTGTGCAGCTGAGCCCAGGCATTACTTCAGTGGTGTGCAGCTGAGCCCAGGCATCACTTCAGTGGTGTGCAGCTGAGGCCATGCATCACTTGAGTGGTGTGCAGCTGAGGCCATGCATCACTGCACGGTGTGCTGACTGGTGCAGTAACTGTCAGTCACACACTGAAAGTAGTAGAAAATCTTACAAATAGTACAATAACGTGGCATGCAGTGGGTGGAGTTCAGCTCAAAAGGCATTATGGGATGAAAAACCTCTCACAAGATATTTTTTACCCCGCAGAATCATGTAAAAATGTGTCATTATTTCAAGCTTTAGACTCCGCCTCTACAGTAAATGTTACGGGCGAAGTTGTGCGAAAAATTCAGCAAATTAATTTGAGCTCTGAATAATTTCTAGTACGCGATGTCTTAGAGGAATACTGGAATATGGGAAATGATAAAGTGAATTTTGGTTACACTGACACAAATAAACAGAATTGTGATGCTGCTACTTTATCTTCAGCGCGAATAAACATCATAGTGAAGGTCTTTTTGTAATTTATCAACGTTATGAAATTGTTCGACTTAATACTTGTTTAAATTCTCAAAAACACCCTCCATTAATAATGCAAAAAATTTCATGTTAATGCTTATAACACAGAAGTATGCATTTTTTCTGGGTAAAATTCATTGAAAGACCACAACAAAGAAGAGAATTGAATAGCAATACAATTTTCATTCAGCAGGAAAAGTGAAGTTTTAGTTGAATGTCGTGTTCAAGTTCTACCTTATAATTCGAAGTGAAAGGCAGTCGAAGGGCGATGAAAATATCTAGACCTTCCTGCCCCAAAACTCATTTAAAACGCCGCTACCACTTCATTACTGAAAGAAAGAATTCCAAATGGAATGAAAACTTTCATAGAATGAATTAATCTCAGGAACTGGTCCTAACGAACCCAGTAGGCCCTGTGGGGTCACCATCGATTATCGTTACTTTTCCGCCTCATTCCTCTTCGATTCCTTACACACGAAAAATGCTAAAAAAATGATTACCTCTACAATCCCCCTCGTCTGCGCGGCAGGGGTTTGCTCCCATTGGAACGCAGGGCTCTTGATGGATGAATGCCAGTTAACGATGTGAGGTGGAGGGAGGGTATTCGGCCGGTGCCTCCTCCATGCTTCTTCCTGCCTCACCTCAAATATTGCTTTGCATCAAATGTGCTGCTCCTAAGCAAATGATGCTTCGGAACTCGATTACGACCAGGATAGCTCTCGATTACATTTCAGAGCCATGATCCTATTTTGCAGCGCTACGTTTAGCAATTTTGTTCAAGATTGTTGAAAGTATGCAAAAGTTAATAAAGCGTCAACTATTGCAACCTGCAAACTTTATAGCAAGTCTTCATGACAGATAACATCTACGCACATTACGTAACGAAGGTGTGTTTATTTTGTTCAATGTATTTCAAAATTTAGAGTGGAAATTTAGATCTGGTCAAGAATCGAGTTAACCACAATCAGCGATCGCAAAGAGAAGTGATGACGAGTTGAGTGTGTTAATCAGCATAGGAGTGAGCAGTTTATTGTGGTTTTCAGACAACTTTTTTAGGATTTTACAGAGATTGGGTAGTGATAAGTTCTTAAATTTAATGTAAATTGTCATTAAAATAATCCTTATGGAGCCTAAATTTCATTTAGTGGTTCTCGCATTCAAATTTTGATTCCTTTTATTCATTACATTTAAACTTTAATTCATTGTTTCCTTTGCGTGTACAAAACAATCCAGTGTATTTATGTATCATACGTAAATGTTTTCTAAAGAGCACCAGACTTTCCTCCTTATAATTTTGGGTAAGCAATCTAATTGGACTTTTTATCCAAGACCGTGCGCAAGGCTTAAATTTCCTGGTGACTGAATGTCTCCCGAGCTAAAATTGATGCAATTCTAGTTAAGGGAGAAGTTCAGAGCTCTGTTTCAGTTCAGTACGAATAAGTGAAAGCAAGTTAAACCTTGTGGGGATGCACAACTGTACTGTGTTGAGCGACTCATCAGTTTAGGCAAAACTAAGTCCAGTAAACGGAGCATTAACTTCATAAGAATACTCATGTATTCAAGACAAAAGAGCTTGTAACTGCAATAATATTACACTGAAAATTGTACTAATTTCGGTTACCCTCACGTGAGTAAAATATTCTTAGGAACATTTCAACTCTGGTCTGAATCATTTTGTTTTTAGAACAAATCCACAGTTTTAAAAAGCAAAAGTTTATTGGAGTAAATGTTGGAAACTTCCCTGAAGTTGTTCATAATGGAACAGCTTATTTCCTTTGCAGAATTTAATTATTAAGAGCCAAACGATTCAAAGAAATTTCGACAAGTATCACATGATTTACAACACATGCTGTTTTGCTGACTGTGCAAATATTTGTTTCAACTCACTGATTTTTAAATTCTGACTTCGACACATTGACTTAGATGCCTGACTCCAACCCTGCAGATTAAAAGACATTCGGTTGATTCTGTTATTCTTGCTTATTTGTAACACACGACCTGAATTGACACTTTCTAAGAGTTTCTGTCTTTGATTTCAACTTACACTTTTCAGGTTGTAATTTCCCCGCCTTTATCTGCTTAAAAATGCCAGTAAGTCCCATCTCTACACACGAATTTGTTGGCAAACTACTGCTCGAAAAACGCTATGCATAAACAACACGGCTATCCCGTGCTCTTGATTAGAGAATACCTTAGCACGTCTTCACTGTAATTGCTCCGTGGAAGATCCCACCCCATTGTGGACGACATTGCGGGTTATTATAGCCTGAATAAATATTTACGGTTATTTCTTGTTTTTATTCTTATGCACTTAAATTTCCAACCTTCAAATGCAGAATTTAAGCTATATTAACTGTATATTGTAGGAGCCAACCTCTACTTGTATGTCTCATATCTTTAAACTGCATCATTGTTACATAACTAATCGCCCTCGAATCTACACTATAATTCACTATAAATAAAGAATATTAATGATATTTCTATTCATGTTTTCAAATCTATTTTTTTGATCATGTTGTTTCTATACAAACTCTGTTTTCTGTCCCTTTTTATGTGAAAATTTTTACTTCTGCCTGTATTCATATCCTCTTTCAACCCATAAAAATTTCTGTTAATTTTCCTCTACAAATTATTTCTGTGCGTCCTATAATTTTATCGATTGATTCCTTCATTCAATCTCCTATCAAATATTGGAAAAAAATCTTATTTAATTTTTGAAAGCCTCGTTTACTTTCTCCACATTTTACCAATTCATATCATTCAACCTTTTTATAATCTCCTCAGTATGCCTTGAAAAGTTTATAATTTCTTTGAGTTTCCTTGAAGCTTCAGTTTTCTTCTCCATCTCCTCGCATTGGCGGCTCGTAGCTCGTTAGTTCGGTTAAGGAGGAGTTTCTTCACATTACCATAGGACTCTGACACCTCGACTTTCTTCCTCTTGGGACGCATGACTCAGTCATGGTCTCCGTGTGGACTTGCTGGAGGCACTCATGCATGATTCATTTTGGACCTGGTGAACTTGACTGTCCTTGCCAACATTAGAGAGAGAAAGGGAGAGAGATAGACTGATAGAAAGAAGAAAAAGAGAGGTTTTAAATACCATCGGATTAACATAAACTAAACTTTTTACCATAATCATTAAATTTTCATAAATGAAAAAGAGCTGTAAGGAATTAACTCCGATTAAGGTGCAGTTGCGCCTTTGTTTGTTTACAGCCCTGCTTCGGTAGGCAGTGCATAGAGTTAGAGATACGCTAACGCTTGGGAAAGAGAGGCAGCTCCGTTACGGAGCTCTGACGGAAGTCCAAGACGGTCCATTACGCAAGGGTGACGACGGCTACATCTACGCATGTTTGCGCGACGTGGAGACTGATGTCCGGTGGTCACTGAAGTTCCTTCTTCTTCCTAGAGTTTGATTTCGTCTATCCCTGAGTTTGTGTGAATGCATCTTTATAAGTAATTTCCTTAAATTATTATTTATCTAACTGGGTTTAACACTCCTGTTGGCTCACCATAGAAAGTTCGGGAGATCCTCCATTGAGGGTGCTTAATTAATTAGGTTGTTTCGGGGTGTAGAATAGTAAGAATGGAGGATTAGGTTTTCTTTATTTCTGATTTTTCCTGAGCAGACGAACCTTTACCTTTCCTTTCTGTCCTTTCAGTGAGCTTAACTCCTACTTTACCCTCCTCTTCGGTAGGGTTTCTACATTCTTGATTAACCTCTAAAAGTGACATTGAGCTCAATTGAGCTTAGGTGAGCTGTGTGTATTCACATTTCTCTCGTTTTGCGGAAATTGAATTGGGATGCAAATTGCCTTGAATGTAAAACGGTGTAATTTATATACGAATCTAGTTTTTATGTTGGTTTGCATTTCCAGTATCGTTTGTGCCCTGATCCTAACACCACTGGCCGGAAGCTTGTTGCCTTGCATCGTGTTTAAACCGACTTCTCGCTGAGGCCAATTCTCCACCAGCGTCTCATTGCCTTTCTGCAACTCTGCCCGCACCATTTTCAGTTGTGCTGCACTGAAGCGGTAGAGTAGATACTTCGTGGTCGTGGTCAACTATAATTCTAAGACCCGACGCGCAGTGAAGTCTGGTGGCGCTCAGAGCATCTAACCGCAATTTCGTACTACCTACGAATGGCCTCATTCAGATAATAAAATAAAACTATACTTTAACCTTTTGATTAAATCATTTAAAGCTCAAAACTTACTGTTATAAGTTAAAAAGTAAATTGAATGAAGTTCTTCTAACCTTTATTTATTTTGATTTATTTAAAAACTTATTGTATAGGGATTGCCACTATTAAATTTCCTTATAGAGGAACAACTGTGATACCATCATATTCCACTCATGTATCAGAGGTGCCAGTCATGGAGCTCACGACTAAACTGGGAATTACCCGGCAAAAGTTTTCCTACTTAGCTGTGTACATGTAAAAATTCAACAGTTCGCTAGATCATTTCTGCGGAAGATTTTTCTTCAAAAGTTGACGAAAGGAAAAATTTTTGAGGGCACCTGCAAATTTTTTTTCTTTCTTCTAGCTTCAATTTCGAGTAGATTTTCAACTTTGGTTTCAGTGAGCTTTGGTTTTCAACTGGTGTCACATGCAGACAGCCACCCAGACTTGACAGATGAACTGCTGACTTCCGAGTGGCAGGCCTGCCCTCAGTGAAGACGGACGACCGACGTCCTCTCCACCAGACAACAAACTTCGACGATTGCAGCCCTCCTTCATGATCATCACTGGGACGTACAGTATAGATCCAGACAATGAAGCTCAAGTCCTTTCCGTCTTCATTAAAAAAAAACGAATAAAGTCGTATAAAGTATCAATTTCCCAGTGACAGTCAAAGTGTGTTTTGTTTAAAAGGATTGTTGTAAAACACACAAATAGAACAACCAAATAAAAGATGAAAATGCTAAGTCTTGAACTCTAGTGGAGGGCAAACACGTTTCACTCCATTTGGCGCTTCTCCCTCACATTGCATCTCATCTCCATTCCCCTCACTTGCTCAGCAGCCAGATGGCCGAATCGATTATTTCTGACCCACAAATTTGATGCAGCTTCTCTTCCCATGTTGATTGATTTTAACATCGAGGCCCATTTGAAGCGCAGTTATCGCTTAGTACCACTGCAATATAATGAGATAAGGTTATATATTTTTGACCGAGCTGAAGAAATGGCTTGCCTCAACACTGATATATTGTGGGTTGAAACATATGAGAGCAAAATTAATACTTAATTGTTCAAACTGAACAAAGTGAGAACCTCATCAGCAGGTAAATAAAACTTAACTGGATACCAAACCCGGCTGTGAGGTTTACTCTGGCATTACTTGAATAAGGCAGATAAAACTGTACTTCTAAAAGTAAATAAATGAACATTCAAAAAGTGGTGCATTGAAAGAGCAGTACATTCAAACAGTAGCGCATTCAAATAGGAGTATATTCAAGAAACTAGACAGTTAGCGTGGAAATTCCACGATTTAGATTTAATAAATTTTAAATTATTATAAAGATGAGTGCATTAACGATTAACAACGAATTATTGTGCTTTAAATGAATACTTTTTATTAATTTCATTCACAATTTTCATTCTGCATCTTATCTACCGATTACATCGCCCAGATAGTACCCGTTGAAATTACTCAGTTTGAAATCATAAAATTAAGGTTCTCTGAAATATAATACAATTTTCAGTTTTACTCTCAGTACTATCAGAATCTGAATATTTTTCCTAAATATATACAGAACTTCCATTCTGTACCTTATCTACCGCTAACATGGCCGTGTAAGAGAAGAAAGCTAATAACAGAAAAAATTGAGTATTTTATAGTGATCGGGCGCTTTTGGTATCCACAATACAATGCTTATAATACATGCATACCCGTTCTGATTTCAGTTCAATAATTTTTCTTCAGTAATAGATACGAAGTTATTGGACGGACACACACATATGCAGAGAGATGGAGATACATGGTCGATTATATGTATATGTAGATTATTTCATTCTAGAAGCAGTTCGCCGAACAAGCATTACATTGAAAGAACAATGTATTTACATTTAGATAACAGTAGGCTGAAAATGTAATGCATCAAAAGAGTAGTACATTCAAAGAGCAGTGCATGCAAAGAGTAGTATATTCAAATAGGAGTAAGGAGAAATAAAAGTTTAACATGAACAACGAAGTAACAAGGCATGTACAGTACATTGCTACTATTTTAAAATCCTTTAACAATCCATTTTCAAAACTATAGTGGTATGCAACTATAAATTTCCATGAACCCAGTAGTGCAGATTTTACATACATGCCCTCGTGTTCGTAAGAGGAGTATCAACGTTATAAATTTTCAAATCATAAAATTATTTAATCATAATGAAAAAATTCCTAGTAAAATCCAACAAATTTGTTGACAAAATTATATAGGAAATATCATTACATTTGGGAAAATGCCACACTCACACTCACACGGACAACAACTGAAAGCAACTCTGAGAGTGAATAAACAACGACGTGGATGTTGAAGACAGGCATTGAGGGCTGTTATTATCGACTGTCATTTGACTAGACGGAGAAGTTAGATTTGATTGACACAAATCTCCTCTCGCAGGCTTCTGGAGAGAGCTTAGAGCTTTGATAGGATGATAATGATGAACCTGAGCAACGCAGTCCCACATAATTTAGTATAAGAGTGATGAGATTTGATGTTCCGTTCTCATCTATTCATAATTCCGCTTCATGACTGAAACGGAACTGTAACAATGGTATAATAAATTGAATATTGATGGTATAACCCGTATAGTTTATTGAATCTGTCGGCAAGCTGCGGAGTAAATTAACTCTTACTTGTATAGCCTGTAGAATTTATTGAACGTGTCGTCTCCCAGTGAAATGCCTTGCACAACTACTTTCTCTGGGCCTTTATTTAAGCTTAAATCTTACTTGGTAACAAAAAATGTTTGTAAACAGTTAAAGCTTTCAATTTACGAGTACAATACGTTACATTGAAACGAAATCGTCAGATGTTTGCCATAGAGAGAGCGCTGTTTGAAAATTTTGCTCTATCGTAATCAGAGAGGGCAAAAAAGTAAGCTAATGTGCAATTTGACTTTTAATAATTTGTTGTTAGTGCATATTATAATTTCCAAGCACATTATAAAAACAATTGTTATTATATTGCTAAAATATTATCATCCTATATTACACTAAAACAATATTGCTTTCATTAGTAACAATACAGGGTTTTTCAGAATTGAGGTAACGAACTTTTTGATAGGTTTATGAAAATTCAAAAGCGCGATTTTGATTTCAAGGGTTGATTTTAAGAGTTTAAGGGTGTTGCATTTTTTCGATGTAAAGACTCTCATTATGAACAACAGCTTTAGTCAATTTAGAAATGCATCGCAAGCGGCACGTATCAATTCCTGTGAAATTGCTTCCCATTCCCTTTGTAGTTTTGCTTTGAGGGACTCGACAGAAGTGTGAGGGGTAGCTAAGACCCTTGTCTCCAAACTGGACCAGATAGGAAAGTCCGAGGGATTGAGGTGGGGGCTCCTTGCTGGCCATACATCTTTGCTTATGAAAGATGGAATTTTCCTCTGAATCCAGGTTTGGGTTACGTTGGAGCCATGTGATGGTGCTGAATGCTGTTAAAGACTCCATGGTGAATCCTATAAATGTTCTGTAGCCCATGGTAGCAACTTAGATTCAAAAATAAGAGAAATGTACCGTTCTGAGTCGAGTTTGACTTCACAAGGCACAAACACAAGCGGAGATGTTCCTGTGGCTGTCACAGCTGTCCAAACCATGACAGACTGTGCATTTTGCCGTCTCGTAACAATCCTACCCTCGACTGAACTTGAGAAACTCCAAACTCGGTCGTTTTGATGGTTTACAACTTGCTGAATGTCAAATTTTTTATCATCTGTGAACACCAAGTTTGGGAGCGTGCATTGAGGATGTGATTTCATTAAGGATGTGACGACTTCTTTCAGCTTTCATTCTCTCATGATGTTTAGTAAGCTCATGGCATTTCATCATTTTGTAAGGTTTCTTTACCAGATCTTCTTTTAACACTCGATACGTTGAAGTTTTGCTAACACCGGCTTCTGCAGCCAGTTCTAGATGGGATCGACGTGGGTTTCGATGCAACTTGTCCCGCATGTTTTTGGTAAGTTTTTTGGTCCGAACACTTCGTTTCCAGTCTCGTCCTGGTTTATTAAAGATTGTACCAGTCTACTTGAACTTTTTACAATTTTCCAAATAGTTGAACGGTTCATCTTTATTTTTTTTGCAATTGATATGTTACCCTTGCCTTCTTTGTGAAGCTTGATAACGTTGTTTCGATCCACAGCCATTATATAAAGTATGAATTTAAAATTTAGACACTTGAAATAGAAAGATTATCTTACTACCTTCAAAATAATATAAGATTTAAATAACTAAACATTGATTTTAAATGATTTATTTAATATGCAAAACTGGCTGTTTTAATTTTGAAAAACCCTGTATACTAATATCCTTGTATTAGTAATATTGCCTTAGTATGCGTAGGTATTTAAATTTAGTGCATGATTAGTATGTGTGATGACATCATCATATGTGACGATAACTTTACTCCTCGAGGAAGAGGGTTGTGAGCAAATACTAGTCCGTTATTGCAGCAACCTTTTTAATTTCCTCGTCAGCCAATGGCATTGAGACAGCGAACAGAATTATTTATCTGAGTTCTTCTTTGATTATAGACAGAAAATAAATTAAATGTAGAAATCAGTTTAATAAGATTTTTCTTGTCTATCATTCGTCTTTTAAAAACGTAAAACGAAGATAAAAATAAGTATCTAACAATTTGTTAAAGCCACCTGTTCTTTGTTTGGAAAGCATGACTCATTGTCTTCAATAATATTACTGGGAATGCGCTTTAAAAAGAAACCAATTCAATGATACAGCGAAAATGCGGTAGTCTCAGAAATATCGTCAATGGACATGAAAATCTCCGTCGGATTCAGCAGCTGTCTTGTTAACGAAGGAAGCGTCGATGTTGGCTGGGGGCTGCAGGGACGTGTGAGTGATGGAGTTGCTGGGGTGCCAGTCCTACTGCTGCAGTAGCAGCTGCAGCAGAAGGAGGAGCATCGGCAACAATATCAGCAACAGAGACAGATGCATTAGTAACCATTAACACCATAACAGGTCCATAAACAAATAGCTGCTCAATTAATTATATCCCTAGTAAAACAAAAAGTCTGTACCCTCTGATGTTACAAGAGAATCAGTAGTTGTTGTTGGTCCGAACACACAGCAACAAAGGTGGTGGTTCTCTTATCTATGTCAAAGAAAAGTTGCAACCACAAATCAAAACCAAGCGAGCAACAGAAAAATCGGAAATACTACATCTCAACATCCAACCGCATTCAGGACAAACTATCAAAATTGTGCTCGTGTATAGGAACCCAACCTGCACGGCAATTGAAGATGACG
>VCRD01001343.1:101940-146018 GCA_006783055.1 Trinorchestia longiramus
TTCAAAAATCGTCTCGATAAATTTTGGATTACGAAATTTTGTATTACATCCTACTAACTCTATGTCCCTAACTCCTTAAGGCTAATGTATGATTGAGATAAATGCTCGTGACATAAACGCCTGTGCGTGAGTGATATATGTACACATGACTAAATTGACTTACGTGGTTAAGGTGTACGTGCATGACTGATGGATTTACTTTATACGGCATGGGACTTCGGTATTGAACCAAGAATGGGCCAAACGGCTCGTTCTTATTGCCTTATTCTATTCTATTCTATTCTGTTGTTCTTGATAGTGGCATTGTATGTTGGGGTGGAATTGTTGTGGGTTTATGGTAGCAACTGGTGGTGGAATTGTCATTGTTGTGGTATTGTAGGTAGGGAAATTGAGGACATCGTTGTGTGTGGTGTTATGGACATAGTTACACCAAAAGTGGTGCAATACAATGGTATCTTAAATGGTTGTGTTGATTATATAGATTTACACGAGGTGGTGTGATGTGCTTTAATATTTTGGGAGCCGCTGTCTCATTACCTCAGTCACTGCACTGAGTCTCATAGTATCATTACCTCAGTCACTTCACTGAGTCTCTCAGTCTCATTACCTCAGTCACTGCACTGAGTCTCTCAGTCTCATTACCTCAGTTACTACACTGAGTCTCTCAGTCTCATTACCTCAGTCACTGCACTGAGTCTCACAGTCTCATTACCTCAGTCACTTCACTGAGTCTCTCAGTCTCATTACCTTAGTTACTACACTGAGTCTCTCAGTGTCATTACCTCAGTCACTGCACTGAGTCTCTCAGCCTCATTACCTCAGTCACTGCACTGAGTCTCTCAGTCTCATTACCTCAGTCACTGCACTGAGTCTCACAGTCTCATTACCTCAGTTACTACACGGAGTCTCTCAGTCTCATTACCTCAGTCACTGCATCGGAGTTGCCACATGAAAACATGAGGCTTTTTTGAGTGTTCCGACGCACCCTGCTGTGTTTTCTGCCAAATTCTCACCAGAGTATAACAAATTCTTGTTTTAAAGCTATCCAGTAGACCTTTAGGAGCAGTTTTGAAAAATGATATCGAGACCAACGCTTCTAAAGGATGAAAAATTCACCTATACTGGTATTTTGGACTGCCCTTCATGAAAGTACCTATTTTGTATTTTTTTTTCTACTCACAGTTGAAGGATGAATTTATAGCAACCATATCTCAATGCAATCAGTGTGACCTTATACTCTGAAGAAGATACGAAAAATATCTATTCCTGAGTACGACGAAATAACTTTTTATGCATTCTGCTGAGAATTTAAAGCTCATTTAAAAGCCTTCTTATGTATAGTAAGAACGTAGTTCAATTTCAATTCTAAAATTCACACATGGAAGAATGACCATCAGTAAAATTTAAAGCTCGTTTTCCATCTGAAAAGTTGTACTGAACCATACATAGAGCTGAGCTACTGAGTCATGATGGACATTCTTGTTCTTTAGGGAACACTTGGCGTCCACTTAATGGTGCTGAGAACCTTCATGATGTTATGATTCTCCAGATCACGACAACGTCTTCACTGCATGCCAGCAAACTTCTTGAGAAGTAAGCCAGAAGTAGCGGTACCTGCAAAATTCAAATGTAGCTTTCCTCTTCTGAAAGTAACAGTAAAATTTTCTCCGTTTCCTTGAAATTAAGGGGGAGTTATCGCCAGTAAAATTGAGAGAACAAGCTGGCCTAGGCTTATTAGACAGGCGGCGGTCGTATAGAACACGCTTTACCGCCGCACACCTGCCTTATGTTCTCCGTCTGCAACAACCGTCGCCTCCTCATGCTTATTACACTGATTAAAGACTACGCTTAAGCTTTGAAGCTTCTGTACTAAAATGCTTACATTATTGATGTTAATAAGGTTGTTTTGTGAAACAGATAATGAACTAAACTAGAATAGTTTCTAAAAAGTTTTATTTTCATGTAATCAAATTTTCGATTGTTGTTGATCGAAAAACAGGTAAATCTGCGGTAAAAAATTTAACAGGCGGAAGAATGTCTACGCTTATCGTAATGGAATATGAGTATTTTGAAGTAATATATTTGGATTATTGTTTCCTTAACACAAATTGACACATGTTAAGACATTAACAAGGCCTTTCATCAACATTGTTTCAGAGAATCTAACTTCTTTCTTTTGCTATGAATATGCACCATTAATGGATCGAAGTTCTACAAGAACTAAGTGCAAGTTCATTCATTATACTAGAGCTGTTAAAAGTAATAAACTTTATTTACAGTTTAAAAAAGTTGTACAGTTTAAACACACTTTTAGCCTTCATTCGAGCAAGATCAATATGAAAGTTGCAGATTCTCGTATTATACGCCTGAAAATTCGTTCACATTTTTCATTGCCTCAGATTTAATTTAAATAAAACAATTTACTTATTTTCTACTTAGAAATACTTTCCAACTGTTTGCGTTCACTTTTTCTCAGTGACTACTCTGATTTCAAACCTGCAGATTGCTCAGAAATGTAATAGTGCTTTTTACCTTTGTCATCAAGCACAAAAAACTTTACTGGCCCTGATTTCTAAATTTGAAACTCCTGGAGGCAAGTAGGACTCTGTTATTCGTCATCATAGTTGTTACACACCGTTGTTATGACTAATAACGTCGTTTTTTGACAAATGCAATCATAACTAATGTGGAAAATATCATCATATAACACATTCATCCATACCAACTGAAACGCTAATCCTCTGCTTGATTTTTAGGCGAAGACTAAATCTTGTTCCTCCGAACCTTATTTTCATAAAAGATGCAATTCACAGCCAGACATTGACGTGGGGAGGAAAGTTTTCAGATGAATCCAGCAGGACTTCATTAGGGAGTGAGATTGAAATTAGAAGTCATATAAGAGCTGTGAAGTCAAAATGAATGTAATTATTACGCGCGTAATTGCCGAGTAATTACGCTTGTGGAGAAATGTGCGAGGCGAATTAGAGAATTACTAAGTCAAGTGCTGCAGCTTCTCTTAACAGGGGTCAAACTGAACGGAATTTAAAGAGCAACAGAAGACGAGTTCTCAAGTTATTTGCTATTTCTATGTTTACATGGAAAATATCATTTTTTAAAATATTGTATTATTAAAGAAAATAATACAGTGGTGCAAATGACTGTTTCCACTTGTCTGTTCCTCAGCATCGCTGGGATAAGAAAACTGAGTCCCTGTAAATAAATTTATTTTACATCGTAGCATGACCTGTCCGATTGTAAATCTCTAAAAGGAAAATAGGAAACTTTCAGCTCAACGCGTCCAGCTGGCCTACAATTATGATTTTTTTTTGATAGTTTGTTGTGGCAATTAACAGCCATGACACCAAAGACTTCTCTGTTAAGAAGAGGATTTCTTAGTCTTCACAAACTGTGTTACACTAGTACGATGATTGATAATAATAATAATAATAACAATTATAACAATAAAAATATTTTACGAAACAAAACTACACTTTTTTCAATTATTTCATCAGCTAATGACCGTCTAGTTTACTTTATCATACTGAAGGCAATATTTAGTATAATTTTCGACGAAATGAGTGAAAATTTAATCAATTGCATTTGTTCTTGTAGCAATACCAGCATGCGTAGACACGTCCCTTCCATTTAACTGGGTAAATGTCTTCTCTTAGCAATTTACATATCTCAGCCAGTTATAACATAGTGGCATGGATCTTATCCGATAAATATGACAATGTAAATCCCACGTTTGGGGCTGCAGATTTTAATTTTTCTTGTTTTTTATGAGACATTTCGTCACTTGACCTCAACACATTTTTTTCATGATGACGCCGGTGCCAGTTTTACTAGACGTGAGGTAGTCTAGGAGCTGCTCACACGGAAGTCGTCTGCTAATGTTGTCAAGAAGTCAAGGACATGCGAGCTGACTTGTGGTTTTGTAGAAGTGGCGGATCACCGCATGTAATTTTGATAATTCGCTCCAAATAACATAAAATTTGTTCATATACATTACGGAGTACAGCACCTTAAAGAAATGTATTAATCTGCAGCGCGTGGCATTCAGTTTTCAATGTTTAGCACAAACACTTTAAGGCCAGTGATGATGCTCCCAGCTACTATTCCAGTTCTGTGGGCTGTTACTTGAAGTAGAGGCTCGTCTGGGCTGTTACTTGAAGTAGAGGCTTGTCTGGGCGCTTGATGGAAGTCACCACTCACGGTCACCACATAAACCGATGACGGCGATTACGGGATTCGAACCTAGGTTTCCGTATAGCAAGCTGGGATGCTTGCCACTCAATCACTGTGACGGTGTGATGGAAGGCTAGTATGGTTAATTTTGTTTTCACTAAACAGTTCCCATGGAAATTCCACGATTTAGATTCAACTAATTTGAAATTATTTTCATGATGAACGTATTAAAGATTTAGGACGAATTATTGTATTTTGAATAAATATTTTTTATTAATGTATACAGAACTACCGTTCTGTATCTTATTCAATGATAACATGGCCCAGATAGTACCCGTTGAAATTTTTTTGTTTAAAAGTGATGAAATTCAGGATCTATGAAATAAAATGCATTTTTCAATTTTACCCGTGGTACCATCAGAATCAGAATATTTTCTTGAACATAAACAGAATTTTCATTTTGTATCTTATTTAATAATAACATGGCTGAGTAAGAGAAGAAAGTAAATAACGGAAAAATAGCATGTTTTATAGTTATCCGGTGCCTTTGGTATCCACAATACAATGCTTATGATACATGCATATCCGTTCTGATTTCAGTTCAATAATTTTTCTTCAGTAATAGATACGAAGTAATTGGACGGACACACACAGATACAGAGAGATGGAGATACATAGTCGATTATATATGTAGATAACTCTCTCGTCATTTTGTTTTATTAAGAGACAAATGCACTGATAGAGGTGCAAGTACATGCAATATAATTAGAGTGAGGAAATAGAACAAGAATACCACTGTGACTGACGGCAATTGTTAGCTAGGCTCGGAAACAGCCTTGTTTTGATCATGATAAAAAAACGAGCTCCTGATAGGATTTTATTTTACTTACACACACATGGCGTTAAACTCCTCGAAAAAAAGCGTTTAGTGTTTTTCTTTGATCAAAGAACTACTAATTTTTCGTTTCTATCACGAGAGAACCCAATTTTCGTTTGCTTCAATAAAATTATCACCACAAAAACTAAAAGGCGTCTGAAAGTTCTACTTGTCGCTTTCAATTCTTCCCTTCATGATGTTACGTTTGCTAAAGTCTCTACTGTTAACGTTTCGGCTCTAGCTGCAGGTCTCATTAGAATCGTACAAAGGAGATCTTTGGTGATTCTAAGATACGTTTTCGAGAGGAATTTTCAATGGACACTCAGAAGCAACTCACTTCTGAATCTTCGCAGAAAGATTCGAGAAGCGCCGAAGAAATGAGCCAGCGTCCGATTTAATCTTCCACAAGCCCTTATCCTGCGCTCGAGTTCTTATTTTCTGGCTTATCTTGGCCAATTTTCTGTAGCAGTTTTGCCACTAGCATTCTACTCGCGCTCGCAAACCTGTTCAATTTTCCAAGTCTTTTTGAAAAGTTGGCCAACTTTTGTTGAAGTTCGAAACACAGGAAGAAGCGCTGGGGCGTGAGACTTTCCCTCGCTGGACCTTCCCTCGCCATGACTGCAGCCGCTTCCTCAGGGCGTCGAGTGTCTTGTGTGTCTTGATGGGGCGTCTTGATGGGACATCTTGATGGGGCGTCTTGATGCGGTGTCTTGATGGGGCGTCTTGATGGGGTGTCTTGATGAGGTGTCTTGATGGGGTGTCTTGACGGGGTGTCTTGATGGTGCATCTTGATGCTGTGTCTTGACTCGAACTTGTTTTGTCGAGATGTCTCAACTCTAGTCTATCGGGATTAGGTGTCTCAACTTAACACGTTGACTCCGATTGCCTGACTGGTGTAAAACTTCACTTTGTACGCATAGTCACTAGAAGGATCTGAAAAAATTACAGAACCTAACCTAAGTGGTACACATACGTACCACTTCGGAGTCAACGTGTTAAACCTGTTTTGACTTGAGCTTGTCTTGATGGGGCGTGTACTCCATCTCTGCTTCTGTTTCTTTAAGAAGTCTCGTAACATCACACGAATACTTATTCTTATACCGACTTAAAATTACTTTTGGGGCACCAAGCCTGGGACACTGCATCGCTCAGCTTGATGTTGGGGTGCTTGTTCTTCACCCCCGAAGAGGACCAAAAGATAGTGAAGCATGAATCAAAGTTCGATGTCGATACAAGTGTAGTTTTTACGAATAATGATATCAGAAAGTTGTATTCATTTCTCTGCAAGGCTGGCCAATAACAAAGCATAGCTTCCATGCAGGATTCAGCATATGCAAAATTTACCAATTGATCGCAGCTACTGGTGGCAGCAATAAATGTCAGCCTCGAAAACAAGTGTGCAAATTGTTATTGAAGTGAAATGCCACAATATTGCGCCATAAATAGAGCCTTCTGAGAATGTGTCGAGCTTTTAAATTTGTTTTGTTTTCTTAGGAGTTGCCATGGATGTTAGAACGCCAGCCTGATTTGCAAGTGACAAACACACGTGAACAAAATTTCATATATGTTCGAAGAAAATTGGTGTCATTAACTGAGGATCAATAAACACCGTACAAGTAAACACATTATTTGATGGTTCTGATGTGTTTTTGAAAGATTGTGAACAAGATGAGTGCTTTGAAAATAACAGAAATTGAAATACTTCATGACGTACGTGGCGAACATATTAATGTTTCAACTTTCCATGTGCGATTTCACGTACGTCACAACTCCAGACAGAAACTATGAAGTTACACAAACAATACATCTAATTAATAGTACAGGATGCCAGACAAACATAAATAATCTTAAATTTCTGACCATAAACCCTTTCATAATTTCAATCATAAAAATAACTTTCAGTTGGATTTGAATCAACATTAAAATCTGTTTCAGTAGATTATGAACTGAGTTTGAATGTTAACAAAAATTTTCATTGTTGGCATGTTGATTTATAAATATTGATGAATGATGTATGTGTGTTGTGTGATGAATGATATGAGGGACACATAACGCTGGACTACACAAGCAAAGACTTCGGTCTAATTGCTTCAATGAAGGAAGGAAAATGAAGAAGAAAAATGACAAACGCGCAATCAACCGTTTTCTTAGGGCAGCTCCTGAAGTCATCTGCCCTTTCTACATGAAGAAAAGGTGTGGTGTGTCCACAAGTCGTCGACGTTAAAGATCGCGTCCCAAGTCTCGACTATCGATTTTTCCTCTAGAGAGACCCGTGTTCTGATTCATGTGTCGTACAAAGTGAAAATCATTTTGATACGGAACAATTCGTTGTCTAGTACTTGACCACTGAAGAGGTTTCTTTAAGTGCAAGCTCATTTTCATTCAGAGCAGAAAACAGAGGTTAAACTTCGTCTAGCTGAGCAATTGGAAATGAAATCCAGTTTTGTCAACCAGTGGAGGATTTAAGTACAAGACTACAATGTTCCGATCGCCAGTCAATCTACCTGTATACCTTTTTTTGCATCGATTTACGACTACTGAAACACATTTATCCCCTAGTTTTACTTTTTGTTTGAACTAAAATTTGCATTTCTGTATTGGAGAATCCTTTCAACTCAATCTCGTATTGATCCAGTCATTTTGGGTAGTAAGTATTATTACCACTGGATTTAAAATTGTGTTCGTGTTGCGAACAAGCATTAAACATGATTAACTTATACTTGTCTTTAAGTTCGCAATAACACGGACTTCTGAAACTAAATGATTTTTTAAATAAACGATTTTACTCGAACATTCTTCTTGTCCTGTCATCGGAAAAGCAGCTGATTTTATTGTCAGAAATTGGTGGAAATCAGTACGCAACAATGGCTGCATGGCTGAACTAGGAATTGACTTCAGCACACAACATTGGTTGCTAGGTTGGACTAGGAAATGATGATTTAAGAACACAACATTGGTTGCTTGGTTGGACTAGGAAATGGTGATTTAAGAACACAACATTGGTTGCTTGGTTGGACTAGGAAATGGTGATTTAAGAACACAACATTGGTTGCTTGGTTGGACTAGGAAATGGTGATTTAAGAACACAACATTGGTTACTTGGTTGGACTAGGAAATGCTGGTTTCAGAACATAACATTGGCCGCGTGGTTGGAACATAGCCTGGTACTTCAAATTAGGAAAATTTGGAAGCCATAACCTGGTGATGTGGTTAAGTCGATGCGCCAACTATCTCTAGCAGCTGTTCGTTCAGAGGTTCAGGAGTATTCTAAGCTGTTATTAAAAAATTGATGAGAGAAGGTAGTATTTAATTTAGAATACAGTGGCTATACAATTTAAGTTATAAAATGAGCTTCTATACCTTTCAATCTAGGGTTAGCTGACTGGAAGGAAGCGATGTTGCTTTGAACTGATGTCAATGCGTTTAGTTTCTAATTTCGGGTCTTCTCCTATTGTTAATGGGTTTTTTAGCTATCATCAAAGCTGTTGACACTGTTTATAACCAACAATCAGTGTGTTACAATTAAAATGCATGTATATCGTATACAGTTGTACTAACATACATAGGTAACCGATTTAAGAGAACAAAATTTTTTTTAACAGAGAGCTTTCTAAGTCTTTACACTGCCACACGCTCGTCATAACGTAGAATGCCAGCCAGAGTGCTAGTGTGACCTTTATTTTTTGTAAGGCTTAAACCTACTAGCATTGCATCGAGTTTTTACACCATGTTAATACCGTTAGTAATTTACCTTCTCTTGATCGTTTCATCACCGAAACTGAAATGTAGGTGGACGAAAATAAAGTATGCGAACCGTTAATCTTGAGCAGAACCTTTTCTGAACACATGGAAGTCAGATGTGAAGTTCTGCAAGAGCTTGCAGGCCTGAGTAGGGTCAAATTCCCTAAGCGCCTAATCCCTTCGATTGTCGAGCCTTTTTGATCTCATCTGCCAACGCAGCAGTTGGAGTTGGAACTCCTTGAATGCCTTTTTACTGTACGAGGAGAGAAAAACGACCTGAAGGAGGATAAAAAGAACTTACGGGATCAAAGTGAAGATAATTTAGAATTGTATTTATAGGATGATCGTGCCAATTATTGTTTGTTCAATACGAATAAGATGAGTTATTCTGAAATCCATTAGCACGTCTTACAAGCCCTCGAGAAAATGTTTGTGATGAGTTCATTTGCCGTCCCTCACTGAAGTCCCACCATGAGTTTTTTATTCGAACTCAGTCTTCTAGTCTGGATCTTATTGACCACTTAGGATGTTAATATCGGAGACACAATTTCTTCGGAAGTGGAAGAAAGAATTCGGTCGTTATCGGGTTTTAGTCTCCGTTCAAATCGTCGTGGGAAGACTCGCATGTTCTTTTCCAACTGCTCAAATAAATGTTATGCACATAATATTGCAGCTGCTACAAAATAATCCGTACATACATAAAGTCATTAAACTAAAATACAGCAGAAATACTTAAAATACTTAAATAAAAGCGTGAAGGTCAGATTTGTGTTTTTTATAGTAATATCACAGAGTTTCGGGAGTTCTGGAGTGAGAGCTACTGGGAGACAAAGATATGCCTGTAGAGATCAAAGAAAAACAACTACCATACTATAATACAAGGACAAAACCAGCAAACACCGGCAACTCGTGCACCAGGTGGGAATGATGGTCAAAACGAGGAAAAGATTAAATTTTATTTTAGCCACCTCTACCACTGAGGATATGTGTGGAGGAATTAAAACACATATCAATCGTAACGAAAATATGTCGTACACCTGTTAACTAATATATTTAAAGTACTCAATAGCAATCATTGTCCTGACTGCTTCTAACTTTTTACTGTCATCGCGTGTTGTAAAGAATTAGTTATTTCGATGAAAAGTACTACTAATTTCAGGTTTAAAGAGAACTTAACTTTTACCCATAAAACAATCCTGAGTGAAGTCAAACAGCGCCCCTCCATTACGGTTTTTGCAGCTTTCCTTGGAGGATTTGTTTTAATTTATAGTTCCATTTATCAGCATTGTGCGTTTGTCACTCCCCCTTTGCACTCATTTCAGTTCCATCGCACCTAAGCCTAATAAATTGCTTGTAAAATATTCCCCTTATTAAGTTCATCAGGGAACCAGAGGGGCTCGAGCCTCGGCTTTTCTAAGCCCCAGTCACACGTCGTTAAAGGGCCGCCATCGAACCGCCACAAGATCTCATCGTCCAGGCCGAGGCTCTAATGAGCGTTGTGGAAAATAACTCGTCGGAGACAATGAGGCCTTCAAATACGTTACCCACACTAATAATCCGCTCCTGTTTACATTCAAATGAGTGCAGCTAATATTGACAAGCCGTGTGTTTATGTTCGACTAATTAGAAGAAACTTTTAAAGAACATGACTTCGGAACCGCACAATACTCACAGTCATAAATGAACACTCATACTCTTGTAAACTTGAAACTAATTATGGGGAGTTTGCCTTTGATTCATTTCAGTTTCATTGTCTGAAGGAGACCTTAAAACTTCTATAAATATTTTGCTATGCGTGTTGAGAAGGGAAAACTTTGGTAACCGATTTTTCGTATTATGTATCAATAGATGTCACTAAAAAAATTTACTCTGCTCATCTACACTTCCCTCATAAGTAGAAAGTTGAGTCAGACTGAAGTAACTGATGTTTATTAAGACACAAGTATACTTCAACTGTGGCAATTAGCATCCGAAACGGACGAACAGAAAATATATTTAAGATGAGAATACTATGTATTTAATTAAGTGGTACAACATACAAGCCACAAGACAAAAAGGACTAGAAAAATAGAGTATAAGGAGACCGTAATTATTAGAGTTAAACCCTCGCCAGATTTGTGTGAGAATGTGGTCAATATCCTCTCATGAATACTCATGGTTTCTTTCAGAGCCACTCAATTGTGTTGACAGAGGTTGAAAAGTACTGACATTGCTGACATGTAAGAGGTGTTTCAGTGCCCTCTGGCAGGCTCTGAGGCTCAGGATGACAATATTCCACACCTGCACACCGAGAAAAGAGAGTGGCAAAGGTAGATTTATTGACGCATTTATATAGCGGAATAAAGGCGATATATAATTAGCTGTGTTATTATTCGTACACCCACTTATGTTTAATAAATTTAGCCAGTCCGATCATTTAACGCCCATATTATTCCAAGCTCCATATATGTTATTAAGAGCATGAAAATAAACATAAAATTCAGTTTTCGAAACGACAGATTTCTCTTAACAAAGTTAACAAGAACATGATGCAAAAATGTTTTCGACAAAATTTTCGGAGAGTTAGAACAAGTATATATAATAGCAACGTTAATAATGAATAACATCTCTCATCTTAATAACTTCCAAGAAACAGTTTCTGTACTTTTCAATCAAATTTGAACATGTTTGTACTGGAATATTATTTCACTAGACAGTTCCCTTGGAAATTCCACGATTTTGACTTAACCGATTTGAAATTATTATAAGGATGAATGCATTAAAGATTTACAATGAATTATGGTATTTTAAATGAATAATTTTTATTATTTTCATTCAGAACTTCCTTTCTGTATCTTATCTACCCATAACATGGCCCAGATAGCACCCGTTGAAATTCCTTGGTTTGATAGTGATCAAATTAAGGACCTATGAAATAAAATACATTTTTCGGTTTTACTCGTAAATAGTTTTCATCAATATACACAGAATTTCCATTCTGTTACATTTTTTTACCAATAAAACGGCTAGGTAAAAAATATAAGCTAATAACAGAAAAAATTGATTATTTTATAGTAATCCAGCGCCTTTGGTATCCACAATACAATGCTTATAATATTATGCTGATATCAGCAATTATAATACGCTGGTTTCAGTTCAACAATTTTTGAAGTAATGGGACACACAGATACAGAGAGATAGATGGAGATACATTGTCTATGATATATCTTCAATGGCTATGTGTTCTAATCCTTGAAAGCTTTCGAGGCCCGACGATGTAATCGAACTTTCAATTCTGAATCGAACAAACACAAAAAATGATAAAGTAAGTGAATAAATATTCTTTTATTCGTTCTGCCAAAAGATTTATGGAGTGAATCACGCTTTTCTTTAACAATAACAACTCGTTATACACTGTATTGAAACTGCAGGAAATTAATTTGAACACTACAATTAGTTTTCTTTATGTACGGGAGTAGTTTTCTAAAGTTTCTGGACTCGAGTCAATTCAGAATTGACTTTTAATTTTAATTCATAACCAATATAGACATCATATGTGTTATAACAGGGAGAATAATTTAATAGCAAAATTAATGTTCAACAAATACTTCAAAATTTTTAGTCATATTTTGTAACGTTTCGGATGATTAACTCTTACATACTCCCAAGTTCCACTATTATTTTATGCTCAAATTATTCAATGATCGTTTATCGGATGTTTGTTTAAGCATGCTCTTCAATTGATATTAAAATTTCGAATAGCATACATGAGAACCCTTCTTATTCGACTTCCCTTGAAGCGCAATAAGAACGTCAATAGCAGGCATGCTGGCGAATTCTAGCTTTTCGCTTACAGGAGATGAAACAAAGAGTCCCTTCCTCTTAATCTGATCAAACTACGCCAGCTCCTCCACAATATCGACGTGGTGCGTTGTAAGAGAAAACGACCGTCGTAAGTACGTCTCATGCGCTAGGCTCGGCTGTTTATTGTGCAGAATGTAACTGTGAATTGTCAGATATAATTCTCTAGTAAGGTTTGCAATGGAATTAGACGAGAACATTCATGGCTTTTCATGAACAGTTTATGGATTCTTAGATACGTTGAAAAAATTATTTAATTATTTGGTTTTGCTCTTGATTTTTCAGTTGGTGAATGTTTGATTAAGTTTCTTTACAGAAGCTTCGTTTTAGAAACACAAATACATTTAATGTGTTTGGAATTTCAACAGAGATGGAAAAAAGTTTGAAGTTCGTTGGAACGAGAAGAAAAGTTACTAAGCGCGAATTAAAAAAGCATACGGTAACCTGGGACTCAGATTATAAAGAGGAAACTAAATTATTTGAACACGACAATGTCGTGACAGTGATGACCTGCCTCAATAACAACAACGTCCATCACAATAAAAATTGTTGTAGGAAAGATGTGATGTCATTTATTACAAGAATGCCAATTATTTAAGAATAGAATAGAATAGAATAGAATAGAATGAGGCTATAGGAACGAACCTTCTGGCCCATTCTTGGGTCGGATAATTACTTCGATAATTATTCGGTTGTTTACCCAAGTCCCATGCCGCATTTCTAGCCTCGTCAACCATGTCGGCAGCGGGATTCGAACCCGGGTCTTTCCGCTCGCAAGCAGACTCGCTCACCAGTCGACCAAGCTGGTGATAGTCGACCAAGCTGGTGATAGTCGACCAAGCTGGCGATAGTCGACCAAGCTGGTTTATTTAATTGTTTAATTGTTTCTAGGTTAGAATAAGTGTATTTTGAACTGCCCCAAAACTGACAACAAGTTATTGCAAAAAGTTATAAAAACATTTTACTCAGCAATCACTACCCTCGAACTGGAAATTTTTTTATTTCGTCATCTCGATAGAATTACTGGGATTTTAAGAGATAGGTTCATATTTTATTGAATTTCTTGATCATTTTGAGACTATGATACAAATAACTCAAAATAAAGAATTATTTCTTCATTAAATGTAACGTAGGGGCTTCGTTTGAGAGTAGAACTGAAGTTTGACGAGGTTCTACTCTCAAGTACTGAGGATATTAATCAAGTATCTGAATTATTGTCTTAAAATTCCAGTTTTTAGCTTTACATAAGTAAAACAAGGGCAATACGCGTTAATCCTCCTTGAATTAGTCAAAAAATTATAGTTCTAATATTGAAGAGTTCACAACTAACATGTTTCTAAATTTAAAGACTTGAAATGCATCAAACAAGTGAATGCCACTTCTCAAGCTGAGATAACAATTGAAAGAAAAAAAGCTGAACTTCAGCACAGTTGCAAGCTCAAACTTCACGCATGATAAACTTTAAAACAAGCTGTGACAGAAATAAACTCAGTTGACACTTTAAACTGATTTAAATGATACAATATAGAAATTAAGTTCTACGATTGTTTATCAGAACGTAAAACTTCACCTCAACTAGTCGTTTAATTGGAAGGTTGATCTAGAGTCAAGAAGTAATTTGAATTAGTGAATGTAGGATGAGACACACACGGACGCGGGATGTCGGAGACTAGACATACAATACAAGAAAAACATAAGCTCAGCACGAGTACGGTTGACGCATTTAGCCTGACGAAGAGATGGATCTGTAAAATCCTTCACTGAGACAACATCCTGCAACTTGTGAGGCATCAACTTGACGAGAACAACTTAAATTAAACAACCAGGGCTATGATTGTACTCACAGGTTTGTGATTGTGTCCTCAGGACAGTGTGTCTGAGAGGCACGTTGGTATGTTCCAATGCAATCAACATTACGGCGCAGGTAGAGAATTAAGATATTCGTCTCTTTGAGTAGTAGCACCTGCGTAGCACTCTTCAACAGTAACAGTAGCACCTGCGTAGCACTCTTCAACAGTAACAGTAGCACCTGCGTAGCACTCTTCAACAGTAACAGTAGCATCTGCGTAGCACTCTTCAACAGTAACAGTAGCACCTGCGTAGCACTCTTCAACAGTAACAGTAGCACCTGCGTAGCACTCTTCAACAGTAACAGTAGCACCTGCGTAGCACTCTTCAACAGTAACAGCAGCACCTGCGTAGCACTCTTCAAAAGTAACAGTAGCACCTACAAAGCACTCTTCAAACGTAACAGTAGCACCTGCGTAGCACTCTTTATAACTCTAAGGAAGTTGAGAAGGCACGTCACACTCACACATGTTGTAGTTGACGGAGCCGGGACGGTAAAAAGTTCACCAAATCATAATTTAATCATAAAAAGTTTACAAATCATAAGGGCAAACAAAGAGCAAAAAATTATGATGCAGCTGTTCTGCATGACAGAATATACTCCTATGTAATCAATGTATGTCTATTAATTCCCTTATTTATGCAAGATGTGTTTGAATTTTCCAAACAGGACTGGTTCCAAAGCACTGGTAGACCGAAGTTACTGGCTCCAAAAACGGACTGAATAAAGTTTGGAACGTCCTAACGAAGGTGGAAAACGTTCAAAGTGGCAGTAAAATTGGAGCTGTGATGGAGGACGGGCTGGGGAGCGAGGCACTGGGGAAATAACACATCCATCGCCCCAGGCAAACAAAGGGAGACCTCGAGTCAAGCCCTGAAAAGGTTCTGTTTGCTAAGCGTGAAACATGCAAATGAATTGGACATTTCCTAAACAGTTGCTGCGTTTCATGATAAATGTAAATGAGAGATCCGCCAATTAAGGTTCAGCAGGAAAACGCGAGATACACGCAGATTGATTTTGTGATGGGCGCCAAGTGGCAATACTGCAGACTGCTGACGTGCATTCGAACTTGAACAATACGTCCTTGTCTGCATTAAAATCATTTTCTTGTGGACCAAATGAATCTGAAGAGACCGTAGCAAAATGTTCTGCAATAGATGTCACAAAATGTTTAGCACACTTACACTCACATAGCAAAAATGTAGCGACCGGAATGAATTATATTTCAGTTGCAATTGTCTATTTGCATTTTTCAGAGAAATCAAAAACTATGTTTCTCGGGAGATAGTTACTAGGAATGGGTGCAAATGATGGCACGATAGCTTTATTAAAATAACTTATTCTCAATGCCATGCTGGTTGTAAACGCAAGTGAGCTTCACGACAAAAAGTTACGAATGAGGGAAGACTCCAAAAGTACATTTTCATAAAAGATTGTAAATTAGAGCATCATAATGTCCTGTCATCAAACGTGATACAATGACTAACGCGATGTTTCTTTTTATATAACTTTAGTTGAGAGATTGCACATCGCAGTGCGAGTGTGGGAGTTTCATATAGCTGACGTGAGGGTTGATGAGCAAGTTGCTGCAACCGTGGTCGAATGGTAAGCAGTTTTTACTGGCGATGCAAGAGCCACAGGTACGAATCTTCACGTAGAAATCCATTTCAGCTTGAGATGTTGAAAACTATGGGATCCTGATAATTCAAATTAGAAATATAATTTTTTTTCTAGAAGCCAGCCACTTTGTTTTAAATTTGATATGCAGTATTTTACCTAAATTTTGTTTAGTTGACGGCGAATGTCTTTTTGAGTGACGAGGGTTGATTGTAAGATTTTTTAATTTTTGAACTGGACGACAATGAAGAACGAACTTTGCATAACACCATTCAGTTCGTTTCCTGCAATCATTCACAAAAAATGACTAGGAAAAAAGAGTCCAATGAAAGTCTTTCCACGGTCTTGGCAAACTCAGAGCTTAGTATGAAGTTAGTGCAAAAGTAATGTCTGATTTTTGAGACGAGTCTTAAATATTATGCATAGTATTTTTTGACTTTACAGACGGTCTTAGATATTATTTGTTAAATTATTGTTTCCTTCTACAGTCTAGGATTTTCATAACGAGTAATTTATTCGTTTCTGTAAGATTAAAAAATATTTTCCATAAACTTCTGCCTTATTTGCACTTGTACTCGTCTCATCTAAAGACCACATCAGACATAATTTACTCCATGAACTTCATGGTGGTATCAATGCAAGTGCAGCAGTTAAATCTACTGAGAGCGTGTGGGAAGATGATGCAGCAAAAGAAAGAAGTTGCAGGTGGTGGTTTTTAGTTTCTGATGTAAAAATTTAGTTTGAAAGACGAGCCATAAGAGGGCCGTCCTAAAAAACTTGATTCTGAAGAGTTAGGAGCTATTATCGCAGACAATCTCATTATTATCTATAAGGAAGTTAGAGAATAATTTAAACGAGACTATACAACCTCGTTACGCCAGCAGAAAAACCTCGGAATGTTTTCAGTGGATGGGAAATGGGTCTCTCACGAATTTTCTGGCAATAATCTGTAACAGCAAACAGCGTGTTGATTGCCGCGAGTAATTACTTTCACGAAGCCTCTAGGCATTGCTTTTAGGTAGGCTTATCACAGATGATGAGAAGTGTATTCACTATATCGTCAAATGCCACCGATCGTGGATCAGTTGAAGAAGAAGATCAGTTCAATAACCTGGAGAAGAATTCTATTCAAAGAAGATCATGTTTAGAGTGTGGTGGGATCGGAAAAGAATTGATTACTGCGATAAATAGAAATCAAATAATTACTGCTAGGCTTTAATGTGATGGACGTCGTCGTTTGAAAGCAGCTGTGAACCAAAAGTGAACGGAATGAGTGTCATAATCCATGGTGATAATACTGTCCTCACACAGCTTAAATGACGAAAAATCTCTTGGAAGAGCTTGGTTGAATTTATGTACAATGAGGAAAAACAAGTATTTGGACAGTGTCAAAATTTTATTTCAAAGCATTTCCAGACATAATACAACTGCAAGACCCCTAAAAATATACATGATTTGAAACAATTATCATAACTGAACAGTAAAATCATGAATTATGCCAAACTAGACAGTTCCTGTGAAATTCTCCGATTTAGATTTGACTAATTTTAAATTGTTATAAAGACTAGAGAGTTCTCGTGGAAATTTCACGGTTTAGATTTTACTAAATTGAAATATATATAAAGAGGAACTTATTATAGATTTACTACGAAAAATTGGATTTAAGATAAATATTTTTATCACTATATTGAAAAATTCCATCCTGTATCTTATCCACCGATAACATGACCCAGATAATACCCATTGAAACTCCATGGTTTAAAAGTGATCGAATTAAAGATCTATGAAATCAACTAAAATTTTCAGTGCTACCCGTGGTACTACAGAATCTGAATATTTTTCATAAAAATATATAGAACTTCCATTCTGTACCCTATCTACGGATTAGACAGTTCCCATGAAAGTTCCAGGGCTTAGATTTTACTAATTTGAAATTATTACAAAGATGAATGCATTAAAGACTTACGACGAATTATTGTTCTTTAAATGAATATTTTTCATTAATAATGTATAACTTTCATTCTGTATCTCATCTACCGATAACATAGCCCAGATAGTACCCGTTGAAATTCCTTGATTTGGAAGTGACAAAATTAAGGATCTATGAAATAAATACATTTTACAGTTTTACCCGTGGGACTATCAGAATCAGAATATTTTTCATAAATATATACAGAACTTCCATTTTGTGTCTTTTCCACTGTTAACAAGGCCATGTAGGAGAAGAAAACTAAAAGCGGCAAACACTGAGTGTTTTATAGAGATCGGGGCATTTAGTATCCAAAACACAATACTTATACTACATGCATACCCGTTCTAATTTCAGTTCAATAATTTTTCTTCAGTTATAGATAGGAAGTAATGGGACGGACATACATAGACACAGAGAGAGAGAGAGAGAGTGAGAGAGAGGGAGAAATGGAGATACAGTGTCTATTATATATGTAAATAACAGCCGTTTAGGAGAAGAAAACTAAAAACGGCACAAACTGTTATTTTATAGTGATCCAAACCTTTGGTATCCACAATGTAATGCTTGCTAGTGAGCCCACATGTGAAAATTCACGGGTTTTTACGGAACTCTTTCGTTTGATTTGCCCGTGGACGCTGGCTTTGCAAAAAAGTTTCCAGATTGAAGGATGTGCCTTTAGTATCCACAATACAATGCTTACAAACCTTTCAAAAATCCTCCTATCTAAATCCTTAGGAGCGTGGCAGAGAAACAAACCAATCAAGCAAGAAAGCAAGCGAACGAGCAAGCAGGCAAGCAAGCGAGCAAACAAGAGAGCAAGCAAGCAAGTAAGCAAGCGAACAAGCAAGCAAGCGAGCAAGCAAGCACAGACGCGAGAAAGCAAGCAAGCAAGCAAGCGAGCAAGAAAGCAAGCAAGCAAGCGAGCAAGAAAGCAAGCAAGCGAGCAAGGAAGCAAGCAAGCAAACAAGGAAGCAAGCAAGCAAGCGAGCAAGCCAGCGAGTAAGCAAGCGAGCAAGCAAGCGAGCAAACAAACGAGCATGTGAGCGATTAAGCAAGCGAGCAAGTAAGCGAGCAAGCAAGCGAGCAAGCAAGCGAGCAAGCAAGCGAATAAGTAAACGAGCATGCAAGCGAGCAAGCCAGCGAGGAAGTTCCTGCCATCCATGGTTCCTTCAATGATGTGAAGTTTACCCACCTCTGATGAGCTGGAACATCCCTACACCATGATTGAGCCACTTCCAAATTTAACAGTGGGTATGGTGCACTTTGGTTTATACTCTTCGCTATAGTGCCTTCAAACATGGTTTGTGCTGTTTCTCCCAAATAGTTCGATGTTAGTTTCATCTGACCACAGTACTGAGTTCCAAAACGCTACTGGCTTGTTTAAATGGTCGTTGGCATACATCAGCCTGGCCTTGACGTGACGTTTCTGAAAAAGAGGTGTCCTGTCGAGGGGTGCGGGAGCGAAGATCATGTTGATCATGTTTTGCTAGCTTCAATCCCAAATGCCTTGAAATCATCCTTCAATTCTTCACAAGTAGTTTGAGGCCTCTGCACTACTGTTTGGACCAATTTTCGAGCAGCACGGTCGTTAATCTTCCGTGGACGGCCAGTTCGAGGCTTGCGGAAAGTCCTATTCCGGTATTTCCACTTACCTATTATAGTTCCAACCAACGCTACAAGAACACACACTTGTGCACTTATCTTCCAACATCCCAAACCTTCATTATGGAGCTCCACAATACGTTCGCGAAGATGTTGGCTGATGTCCTTATTCTTACCCATGCTTATGACCTTTCAGAACGAGAGCTGCTGTACCAATGACACGTTATTGGAGATAAATGCTGACGAAAGTTCGGTTGCCAAATAGTAAAATGTATTAGAACATTCTGGAATTGTGCTACAATAATGTTCATGCATAATATCGAGAAAAAAGTCGGGAATTGTAAACTTTTGTTCACGTTTTTTATACATATTCCTATATATTTTTTTAAATAGATGGTTTTATATGTATTATTAATCTTTTTATACTATTGTTTATATATAGTCCAATTTTCGTAATTGCATGTGGTCTATAAATGTGCAATCTGGCGATTTAATGAACGTGTTGTGTTATTTTGCCCCCTACTGTATGTTGCAACTCTTGTTCAGTTATACTACGAGAATGGCTGAAAAATACAAAAATGGTCAATAGGTTTTGCTGTCTATGGTTTGGCGGACCTACAAACCAAACAGATTACTGCTACTTCTGCTTGATTCCACCTATAAAGTCGTGATTGTTAACAAAGAAAAAAGAAATAGTTCAATACTTGGACCTTTCATCTGCTATTTGACTTATTCCACTTGCAGATAGTTAAATTCTTACTCTACCTCAACATTATCAGCTTGAAGTGGCAATTAAAGATAGAAAGGAAGAAAAAGAATCGAATTAGCTTCCACATCTCATGACCTAGATTTTGAGAAAAAAGATGATGCCCCGCATCGACTGAGCAAAGCAGAATTGAGTGACCTCATTTGATACCTTCACTTGTCAAAGAAGAAGGCAGAACTTTTAAGGTCAAGACTTTAACCATGGAATCTTCTCCAACCAATAGAGAAATTTCTTAGATTGAGTGATACGAACGTTACGAAAATATTTTTGTTGAACCACAAATTTGATAAGTTCCAAATGACCCTCCGTTTTGTCGAGTTTTGGAGGGAAATCAAAAAAAAGCTTGGGAACCCTTAAAGTTATACATGAATTATTAGACAACAAAAGCCATGATGATCACACTTAGTTGGTGACAGAACATCTGGAAAAATACCATAAACTCAGATACAACATTTCCCTTAAAATCCACTTTCGCCGTTCCCAACTTCTAGACTTTTTCCTTTTGGTTGTGGAGCTGTCAGTGATGAATACGGAGAAATATTCCATCAGGACATTTATGCAATGGAACAAAGATATCAAAACCCTTGGAATGAAGCTCTGTTTGCGAATTATTGCTGGTCCGTGTGTTAGGGTGCTCTAGAATTCACTTACAAGAGGCAAGCTAAAAGAAAACGATCTCATGAAGCCATCATATGATTCTCTTCACACAGAACCACCTTTCAATTACTCATCCATCACTGTAGAACTCTTAGGATGTAACTCGTTATAGAAATTTGTAACGTATTTTCAATGTAGTGTGCATATGTATTAAAATGTATCGTGTTCTCTTAATCTGTTAAAATAAAAATTTCCAACTACCGTATATCACAGAAATTAAAGTTAATCAAAATTTTTCTTTGTTATATTTAATTTTGACACACCAAAATTAGCAAGATTTGACGAACGAAGTTTAGGAAATATTCAAAATTATTTTTTGTTGGCCTGTTTAATTGGTAAGCAGGGAACAGCTCAGTTAATAATTCCTAAGCAGGAGGGCAGCAGAGTTATTTAGTGCCGAGCATGAGGGTAGTATAGCCAGGAATTGCTTACTAATGGAGTAGCAAATCTTGTGATTGCTAAGTACTGTCAGCAGGGAAAGCTGAACATAATACACACCTGCTCGTCAGAAACTCTCATCACAACACGCTGACGCACATCCAGACATCCGGATCATGATAGACGTCTCTGACATGACGTCTCTGAACACCCTTCAGCAAGAGAAATCAAGGTCTCTCTTGTGTAATTTCAGTGTCAGCAATTGCAAAAACGCTACATCGAATTACTTCATCACTTTAATAAACTTAATAGTACTCGACAGGGTAGAAGATTAGCTTCTGGCACTCTGAAAAGTTCAAGATCTTCCGTCGTCCTTGAAGATAATGAAAAAGGTTTACAGTCACTTTTGTCCCGGATAGCACAATTTATGAAAAAACTATCATATGCTGCGTTGAAGTAAAAAGTGATCCAGCAAAATTCTGGATGAAATGTTTCATGATACATTACATGACAAATTTCTAACAAAAAAATTCCTTCAAAATAGGTTAGAAATTGTTTGATTGCAAAATTTCGTCCTCATAATCTTCCTTTGTGATCTGCCTGCAGGTTGTATTCGACAGTGATGGAAGGCAGATCATAAAGCCACTTCTACTTCATCACTCCTCCCAGTTGGGCATTGTTTCCTGCTTCCACCTCCTTTGCCCTCCCATTGATAATTATTTACACCCGCTATATGGGGTTCACGTAATTTATCTCGAAAATCTGCCTGTCATGGGGGTTCCAGCAGTGAAAGTCTGGAGAGCTTCGGCAGTGCGTTGAATCCTAACTGGATCTTCCGACCATCCTGCTAGACCCCCAGTTGGTGTACAGTTTCTACACGGCTGGGTCAGCATACTGGGTGATCATGTAAGCGTACAGGTAACCAGTGATCCCTACAACCTTGTCCAGCTGTATCCCTTGGCCTGCCTCATTTGCTTAAGGTCTGACACAAAGATTGGAGCATCTATTGGAATGAGACCTTTAAAGCTCACCCAGCACCAGATCATGGAGGAATCGTTACTTCTCTGATACCCAGCCTAAGGCCTTTACACCCTCCCTCCGGGACTTGGTCCAGACAACATAAATCTTAGTGATGAAAATCCCACACCGTTTGACCATGACAACAAAATCAGTGTTGATGAGTCTCTTCCAGCCTGTCCCCCAGTTCACAACCGGTCGTCCTACAGCAGTGCCCAACTAGCAAACTTCACCCTCCTGACCTTGAGCTGATTAAATTAAAATTTAAGTATGTTGTGTAATATTTTTATGAATTATTTCATCCTGAACTTTGTTGGGCTCATTTTATATATTTGAATGGTTTATTTGATCAATTGATAGTGAAGAATGTTTGTTACGATGAGATGAAGACAGTTACGCATCTGTAATATGAACTTTCGACATTCACTAGCGACCCAGGCTTGCATTTCAGTATATTGCCTCGTGAAAGAAAGTTATGCAACAAATTTCCTAGCGAAACCTCACGTTCGTTTGAAACCTGGTTGAAAATCATTCGAAATCACTTAAAAATATGAGGTGAATGAAAATAAGCGCATCGCGTTTTCAAGTTGAAGCTTAGAAAAGTCCATCACGGTGTCTGATGCAAGACTTCGTAACGATATCTACAGTGTTGAGTAGTTGCACCGCAACTAATTGCAACTGCAATTCCGATCGCAACTTTTTTAGTATTTGCACTATCATGCAGCGCTTCACGCAGCTACATTCTCACGGCTGCCGGTCTATCCATTGTCTAAATGTATTGTGTATAGGTGCTGTCTGCGAAGTGAACTTAAATGTTTTCGAGCTTCAATGAAATATATAATCAGTAATATTAATACTCTATGCCTGTAAACTTTTAAGATAAATTTTTACAGCTTGATAAGAAAGTTTCAATTGCTAAAAGTAAGATAGATCGATTTGTGATGAAAATAAAATATATCGAATACAACTCTAACAGCTGATCACTCTAGCACAAACGATGCTCCAGCAAAAATTACTGTAGTCAGCGATTCTACAAATGGAACAACAGAAACTAAAACAACGAAATGGAATTCACCACGAAATCCCGATTTTTTCGAGTACGTTAACACTTTCAATGCCAGTGGTAGTATGATATTCAAATGTGTTAAGTGTTTGCCAATAGCGCAGTGCTACTGGGCACAAAGAAGTCTCTCTACAGTCAGCGGCGAAAACCCACCGCAAGCATTCATGCGGAGGTAATTAAAATTCGTATTTATCACTTATACAGGGTAAAAACATATTACAGTGGTCATGATCTATTGACCCATATTGCTCAATGCACATTAGTGAAATTAGTGTACGAAATATTAAACAATCAGCAAGTATTTAAGGTAAATAGTCTATTTTATACCTCTAGTTTTTTCCTGACTCGATTAAAAACCTGAATTTATTTCCCAGGTGCTAACAAGTTTCACTGAATACATGAAAAAGGAAGTAAAGATCATTTCAAGAGGAAAAGAGATTTGTCTGGTGAATGAGATTATGATGATAATGAGGATAAAAGGAGTACCCCCAGAAAACAACATGAGTTGAAGATGCCGCACGCAATGAGCCTGAATAGACATATTGGCCTGAAAGCTTGCGACATGACTTTAGAAAACAAAATTATGAAATTCTTTATTAAAAATTTTTTGTCACTCAGAATCGCTGAAAGTAGTTCTTTCATCGATATGATAGAATATTCATCGGGCAAGAAATTTTCCATGAGTCGACGTACCCTCAATAGAAAGATTGAGAAGATATTTGAATGTGAGGTTACATCATTAAAAGAAAAGCTGGAAGGACCACTGTACGGCTATATATCATTGTTAAAGATATATTTTTTAAAATTAACATATAAATGCCGGGTAACGACCATCAAAAGTTTAATAAAATATTACCACTTAAATATGATGTATAAGCAACAACGTCAATTATATACTGTCAATTGACAGATCATATCTTGGCGTAACTGTTCACTGGACCGACCCCCAGACTCTCTTCTAAAGAAAGGATGTGTTAGCTTGTCGTCGTCTTAAAGGAAGAAACACAATTTTAATGTCCTTGGAAGAGAAATAACTGCGGTTGTAAATTGCGGTTGCGACTGCAACTTTTCAGTTTGAGTTACGGTTCCGATCGCAAGTATTTTTGTGACTTGCAGTTGCAGTTGAACCGCATTTTTTTTTGCAGTTGCGTGCCCAACACTGGACATCCATTTGTTATAATATGTTCGACACTACGACAGTGTATGTAATTGTCCTATTCAAGCGCCCCAAGCGAGAAAGCAAGCACATGATGAAACCACCTAGGAATTTTGTTTTTTTAGTTTCAGTAGTTTATACGCAGCAAGACAAAATGTTTGTAGAAAATGTGAAAAGATGAAAATACTAGGACGTGCTAGAAAACATTTCCAACAATGCGTAAAAAAGAGTACAGAAAATACTCTACACTTCTTTTGGGATTAGAAGGCATCAGTTAAGTGATGCATCAGCACTAGGCATGCGAGAGCAGATGCACAATTTTAAAATGAATTTTTCATTCTGCACATCTCGTCCATTGGATGGCGTATATCTCTCAACATAAAATCTCATCGCGTACTCCATCGCTCATGAAGCTTAGTCGAATGGATCCAGGAATTTTACATCCTCTGTGCAGCTGGATTAGTTATAATTTCCTAATGGAGTTGATGTGACTCATGGGGACTGTTCCTCTTACTTTTTGATAAATCATGCTGAGAAGCTAACTCGAGCAATGAACTTGATGACTTGAAAACATTCTATAAAAAGTTGAACAACGTTGATTTATAACTCAATCAAACTGCATAAAAACTGCAGGAGACGCTCATGCCTTCCATTACATATTGTTTACGAGTTTATGAAGATTGCAATATTGATTCATTCCCGGCAGAGCCAGCCGATCTTCATCCAATTCAGTGAATCCAACGATCTCATTGGCTGCCAGGAGGATGAACGGATTTGTGTACTCGTAAGTCGTCGAAGTTCAATTAAATTTCTGCTCTGCACCAAGAAATGTCAACTGCTTGCTGCAACACGTCTCCCTCTGGAGAGCAGTAAAGCAATAGATTGTGATGACTGGACCATGTGTACATTCGAAGTAAGACTTACGTGAAAACTTTCTTGGATTATGAGCTCATTTTCAGCTTTTAATTTAAAGTTTTGAAGGAGATTTATCTATTTTCAAAGCTTGAGGTTTATGATAAAACCTTTCAACGCTTGATGCGTATTTCTTTTACGTTCTTTTATTTGTAAACATGGATGAAGTGGATATCCCTCAGAAACATCCTGTTAGCGAAATGAATTATATGATACAGAACATCATTAATTGTACTAGTGTTGTAAATTACAGCGTGCCCGTGACAGTGTTGCCACGCTTTCATTTGGTGCTGTACAGATAACTGCTGTAGGGAGGATAATTTGAATGCAAGCACTGTACTCCATAGATAATATATGTGCACTACATCCTTGTATATCTCCGTATTACTATTGCTAATACATGATAGACGTAGTAATTGAAGTACGGAACGTGAGCTGCTCTAAGTTTTCCACTGTCATGTAAATGGATGTTCTGTATCACATACTAGGGATGGACGGTCATTTATCTTATGGACAGAAACATCATTCTCGGCAAAGTAATATCTGAGTCATATTTGCATATTAAATGTTTTCGTCATAAATCTATCACCATGAGCACTAGCAGTTCTCACTGATAAATTACGCAATTATGGCACGCATTGTCTATTTTTCAGGAGCAAATTATTATTCAGACCTAATGGTTTAGTACCTCATGGATGCGAAAACTGCTACTGTATTTCAAGGCCAAATGGAGTTAATTTAGGTGTCATTTGTGCAGCTAATTTATTTGCGCTAATATTTCAGTGTTATTGCTAATGAACAACTTTTTTGCGGTACACTTTCTTGGTAATCTTTTAAAGTGGTCTGGTTGGGTGATTTTCATTGCTGCAGCAACCCAAATCTATCTTACCCCATGATATTACTGCATGCAACTATCATGAAGTGTTAAATCATCTGATGAATGACAGATGTACATGAGTTTTATATACATAATTATCATATTTCTTTGTATTGCATTTAAAATTCATGAAAATCAGGACCTGGTACTTAAAAGCTGATTTTTTCTTCTGGAGAAGAAGGAAAAATCGATCACCTTTCAGACCAAAAAAAAATCGTTAGGATGCACCACACCACGTTTTCGAAATTATTTTTCACCCCATAACAATAAAATTAATGTTTTATTTCTGACAAGCGCTTGCGCAAATACTACAGAGCATTTTGCTTGAACACACAAGCCCCGGCTATTATATTGGGTTTTTATTATGCGTTCTGATCAACAACGTGGCTAATTAACTGGCGGGGGGATCTCTCCCCCATCCGACGGGTGAGCATCATTGGTGATGGGGCAGGGGGTGAACTTCATTATCATAAGCTGGGCTAATTGTGCTTTATATCGTTGTCGCAGGGCCAATAACACGAGTAGCCCTGCCTTATGTTTACATACATCTCCTGAACTCTGTGTAAATATCAATACCACTTAAGGCATATCAGTTGCAAGCGCTAAACTACGTATGTAGTTCTGCGACCTGGTTAGTAATCTGGTGTATGAACTCAAACGTATAGTTCCACACTATGGGCACGATTTCAGCTAACTGGCGCTCCAGAAATTTTCTTTACATTTACTTTACAGAGTGCTTCAGAATTAAGGCAATGAGCTTTTTGGTAGGTTTATGAAAATTCAAATGCGTGTTTTTGATTTTAAGGGTTGAAACTCAAAGGTGAATAATAAGCAAACGTTACCTACAGTGTTGCATTTATTCCATGTAACCATCCTTATTACGAACTACAGCTTTAAGTCTATTTAAAAATGTATCGTAAGCGGCACGTATCTGTTCTTGTGGAATTGCGTCCCATTCTCTTTGCAGTTTTGCTTTCAGACACTCGAGAGAAGTGTGAGGAGTAGTTAAGATCCTTGTCTTCTAAATAAACCAGATAGGAAAGTCCAAAGGATTGAGGTCGGTGCTCCTCGTCGGCCATATATCTTTGCTTATGAAAGATGGAATGTACCCCTGAATCCAGGTTTGGGTTACGTTGGAGTCATGTGATGATGCTGAATCCTGTTGGAGAGTCCATGGTGAACCCTGAAAATGTTCTGTAGCCCATGGTAGCAACTTTGATTCCAAAATAAGAAAAATGTACCGTTCTGAGTCGAGTTTGACTTCACAAGTCACAAAAACAAGCGGAGATCTTCCTGTGGCTGTCAAGGCTGCCCAAACCATGACAGACTGCGCATTTTGACGTCTCGGAACAATCCTACTAATGACTGAACTTGAGGAACTCCAAACTCGGTTGTTTTGATGGTTTACAACTTACTGAATATCACATTTTTTCTCATCTGTGAACACCAAGTTTGGGAGTGTGCCTTGAGCTATCTCATCAAGAATGTGTCAACTTCTTTCAGCCCTCATTCTCTCATGAAGTTCAATGAGCTCATGACATTTCATCATTTGTAAGGTTTTTTCCCAGATCCTCCTTCAACACTCGACACGTTGAAGTTTTGCTAACACCGGCGTCTGCAGTCAGTTCTCGATGGGATCAACGTGGGTTTCGACGCAACCTCTCCCGTGTGTTTTTGATAAGTTTTTTGGTCCGAACACTTCGTTTCCGGCCTTGTTCTGATTTATCAGAAGTTGTACCAGTCTCCTTAAACTTTTTAAGAACTTTCCAAACAGTTGAACGGTTCATTTTTAACTTTTTTGCAATTGATACGTTACTCTCGCCTTCTTTGTGGAGCTTGATAACGATATTTCGATCCGCAACCATTATATAATGCGTGAATTTAAAATTTAGACACTTAAAGTAGAAAGATCAGCTTAATTCTTTCAAATAGTATAAGATTTAAGTAACCAAACATTGATTTTGAATGATTTATTTAATATGCAAAACTGATTGCCTTAATTCTGAAACACCCTGTATGTCTGTTGGGCAGTGTGCACCTACGTGTGAAAAATGAGAAAATTAGGCCAAGACAATTTCAAGAGCTTTTATTACGACAGGTGAGTACATGTACAGAGAACTATATCGTTGCTAGAAAAACATATAAACACATGTATATATCGTTCATAGAAAGACCTATATAAATGCCCTCGATATAACATAAAACCTGTACACACACCATCTCTTGGTCTAGAAACGCGTCAGTTACATGACATTACATACAGGGTGCGCCAGAAAGGATGCCCCGTTAAAGAACTTTTATAACTCAAAAAACTATTTGGGATAGAACATAAAACTTTGTCAAAACATTTATTAGGTTTATAAATTTTACTAAAAAATAACCTTTAATGTTTGGTAAACAATCTCTGTTAAGTGATGCCCGTTTTCGCCACAGCACATTTATAACCTTCTTTTAAGATTCTCTATAACCTTCGTTAATGTGTTACCGTTAATTTACCTGATTTCCTCTTGGATGCTTCCCTTTAATTGAGCGATTGTGGTAGGTTTATTAATGTAAAATTTTCCATTAAGGTATCCTGATAGATAAAAATCGGGTATGGTTAGGTCCAGGGATCTAGGCGGCCAGCTAACTTCGCTATGCCGAGATATCACTCGCGGTGTGACTCGTGGCGCCATTTTGATACCAAATGTTTCTAAGATGTCTTGCTTCAAGTTGAGGTTCAAAGAAAGTACTGATCATATTTCGATATCTTTCTCCAGTGACGGTCACAGCATTTACCCATATCGTTTTAAAAAAAAATGGCCCAATGTTTTCATCAGCCATCACACTACACCAGACAGTAACTTTCTGCGAATTCAAAGGCTTTTCAACAAATTGTTTAGGTTGTTGCTGCGCCCAGATACGACAATTTTGTTTGTTCATATATCCTGGAAGATGAGAATGGGTCTCGTCGCTAATTATTAAATTTTTAAGAATATCAGTGTTATCTCCTATGATATTCAACATTTGACGTGAAAATTACAACCTTGATGCATAGTATGTGTAATTTAATTGTTGGGTTTGTTGCAATTGGCAAGGAATTAAGTTAAGATCTTTTATCAAAATTCCTCTCAGCAATGATCTACTGATGTTCAGTTATATTTAACGTGTTCTTGTCGAGACCGTGCCATCCACATGAAGACTTAGCGGCACTATCAATGCGTATTTCATTTCGAATACAGCAGATTCGACCAGGGGGTTTATTCTATATATATATATATAATAGACTATGTATCTCCATCTCTCTCTCTGTATCTGTGTGTATCCGTCCCATTACTTCCTATCTATTACTGAAGAAAAATTATTGAACTGGAATCAGAACAGGTATGCATGTATTACAAGCATTGTATTGTGGATACCAAAGGCACCGGATTACTACAAAATACTCAATTTTTCCTGTTGTTAGCTTTCTTCTTCTGCACGGCCATGTTATCGGTAAATACAGCACAGAATGGAAGTTCCGTGTATAATCATGAAAAATATTCACATTATGATAGTACCACGGGTAAAACTAAAATGTGTATTTTGTTTCATAGATCCTTAATTTTATCACGTTTAAACAAAGTAATTTCCACGGGTACTATCAGGGCCATGTATGGGTAAATAAGATACAGAATGGAAGTTCTGTATATATCAAGGAAAAATTCATTTAAAACGCAATAATTTGTCGTAAGTCTTAATTACATGGAACTTTAGAATAATTTTAAATTAGTTAAAACTAAATCGTGGAAATTCTACGGGAACTGTCTAGTCTCTACATAATCACTATAATTCTTTAAACGATCAATCAGCTTGCAAATTTTCACGTCCAATCTATTGCCCGTATTATTGGAACGGTTTTATCGTGTATCTGACCGAGCTTAAAGCATCGTTTGGCAATCAAGTTATTTATGGGGATGCAGTTGCATGAACGAGCTCTAATGAGAACAGGTAAGCTGCCTCGCATCCCTCGTTTAGAACTGAACTCGATGTTCTGGGCAACCCTCCATAGTTGATGTAGGCTTGTAAGTTTTTCTGATAAGAAAGGCACAGATCTGTGTGCTGATTAGTTGACGTAATAGGTAACCTTAGGAATTAAAGAATAAACCAGATGTAGTGTTGCGTTAAATTTGGAAATGGTTTTTTTAATCAAACATAAGAGTTTGTTTCCCTAGGATGAAAAACTTGAATAGTTCATTTAGAGAATAATTTCAGCAGTTTATCGCTATTCAATAATAACCAGTGTAGTCTATTTCGATTAGCATTAATTTAAAATTTTTATAACGATTAGAGATCAACTTAGACATCCTGAATAAGAGATTAACTACAATAATTTATTGAAATCAATGGTAAAACAGACTACTTTAATCGAATTAGAAGTGGCCTTGAATTTTTGATTAGGTAAAAGACAAGGACTACTATAAACTATTATAGTAGTCCTATTAAGTAGTATAGTAGTCCTATTAACTACTATTAGGTTTATAGTAGTTTATAGCAGTAGTCCTTGTCTACTACTTTATAGTAGTAGACTACTATAAAGACAGGGTTTATAGTAGTCCTTGGTAAAAGATAATACATAGGTTAACAATATTATCTATTTCTGACAATATGCTAAAATTATTTAACAGCGTCGCACTCATCGGTCATATTTAATGCAAGATTAATTCACAGACCAACTGGATAGAATGCATTTTAATTAGATTACCTGCTTCTCATAAACATTATTTAGTAAGTTTGGTAGGGTCAGCGCCACTCAGCGCCAGTATTAACAGGCGTACAGTAAAAAAAAAACAAATTTGTGTCTCGGTAATCCTCATGTTGAGACTGATAATTTAAACCTGTACGTGGCGTTCGAAAAATAATGGGTGAGTACTGAAGGCTTACTTGCAGGTACTAGTAACAATTCAAATATTTATCTTATTCTATTGTATTTACCTTACGTGGTGGAGTTTGTGGCGAGCAAAATACGTATTTGATGATTAAGGTACAAATCTAAAAAATAAAGGATCTGCGTGCAAAATATTTGATTTAGTTTTTGAAAATTTATATTTTTCAAAGTATAAAGTGGTGAATCATGAGTGCATGACATTAACCTCGAATTACCAGCTACTTGTATGAGCTGGATTGCCCTTTTTGTGATGTGGTCTATAACTTTAAGCAATACTACTTGAAGAATATTACCCTGCAATAAAACCTAGTACAAAGTAGATTTGAGTGAAATTTATACGGTGATCTGAGGTTCAAAATTTATAAAGAGAAACTTTCAAGCAGAAAGGTTTCCCAGAGACTTCGAATATTTTTATTCAGGCAATGCAAAAAGAAATCACTTATCAAACTAAATTCAGCGTAGGGTGAATAAGTAACTAAATATTAAGAGCGGCTGCACATTTGTTCAAAAATTACAAGTGAAATTGAATTCAAGTAGGAACAGGAAGGCAGGACTGGAATGGAAATTGATAAAAAATTCCAATGAGCTTCATTCGTATTTTTCATTACACAAATGATGGAATTGGACCATGCGAACAATTTCTTACGCTACAACAGAGCAAGAATTCCCACCTGGAACGACCAGAAGTTCACAGCAATTCTGCTCCTCACTTCATCCACTTCTGCACCGCTTCCTGTGGTCAGGATTGTTTTTCTGAGCCATCCCAAGGATGTATGTGTGTTGAACGCAATTAATGAACACTTTTTTATTCAAGAAAAGGGTCTGTTCACACTAAATCCTTCTTTGTTTCCCTCTATAGTGCAGGTAGATGGTATGAATGACACCGCTGATGCTAAATAGCAAAATATGTTATGATTTAACAGTCACGTGATTGCGTTGTCATGTCGAAATAAACGACTGCAAGCACAGTAAGACTTGCTACCTCGTCTACAGTGTTGTGGCAGAGCCAATAGTAACATGATATCCAATTTGTGCTTTCAATAGTGAATGAGGATATCAACAAATCTTTCAATTTGGCACTCTGCCAAATTAAGTGTCCAACGTTGGAAATCTACCAGCTCTGCTTGTGTTTTAATTACTTAAACAGAAGAAATTGTTTTTTCACCAATTACTAAACAAGGTGATACAATATACCGTATGTAAATGCCCTGTAAACAGGTACACCATTTCCGAATTTTATCCTGTACAAAATTTCTTAGTTTATTTTTTGTTCATACATAATTCACGAGTTTGAAGTATCGTTTATATGTGAGTTCTTTGCTATGATTTCTGATAATCTATCGGACCAAGAACCTTGTTTATCTTATAATAACTATCGCAGCGTTGCCAATACAGAACAAACCTTCGGCCAACTTTGCTCCCGGACTTCTTTCAAAAGTTTTCTTTGCGAAGTTTGTCGAGTGCATTACGGAGTATATGTCGGATCTGTCCTAAAAATTTCTATAACTCGAAGAAAAACTCTTCACTCGAAGACAGAACAACTTCACTCGAGGGTGATCCCTTCCGCGTGAGCTCAACCAGCGGAGGAACGTTATCTGGGCAGACAGTTCCTGCAGGTGGTGCATGGAGATCAGCAAAAGAATTTATTACACCAGCCAACAAAACTTTTTTGACATTCAGGTATAAAGTGACACTGTTTTAGGGAATATTGGGGTCACAGAATTCAAAAATCACATTAGGTTTGTTCAGTTGGCTCTAGTTTTCGAGCTTTTTCGAATGCGTTTTTCGTATGTGCATATCTGTTCGCAATGAGACTGATTGGATTATTGTTACTGGTACATTAACAAAAAACGTTTATTATGTTATTTAGGCTATTAATTGGCAATCAACTGAGTCAAGTAAATGTACTACTTTTATTTACATTTTTCGATGTATATGAAAACTTAAAATGGAATATTTACTTGCAGTACGCTACTAATTTAACAACGAACACAGAAGAATCACAATATTTTCCAGTAGTATCCATATTTCATAAAAGAAATCAATGAAAGATCATAAAATTAAGGTACAATTTTCAATGAAATTTTACCCCAAAAGAAAATAAGCAAAATCTATAATTTGAGCTAGTCACCATACTGTCTCGCAAAACAAATCTCACGAGCTATCCAGGTCACAACTTCATCTGAAGGTAACTTCTTTTCCAAGACTTCCTTTTGTGAGTTTCCCAAGTACAATCACGCATAAAACTCCAGTAGTAATCAGTCATCATGTGAGCGTTCTACAGGCCGTGGTTAGTGTTGGACAATAGTTAAATACATTGTATTTAAATACGTATTTTTGTGTATTCAATAAACTATAGTCAAATATGGTGAAAAAGTATTTAAATATGGTATTTAAATACTAGATTAAATATTTAAATACAATGTAACGAGTCTGAACGTCTAAGTATGACTCTTAAAACGCCTTTGAACGTCGTTGTAATGTAATGGCTCTTTGGTCACGCCCACAGCCTGACAAGCAGTCGAGGAGTTTTCGTAAGGAGTGGTTGCAACTGCTCTGCTTTTGGAACCTTTCAGAAAAGGTTTCAAAAACACATTAAGTTAGTTGATGAACCAAACGTTCATGACGCTATATTAGCTGCGACCACTCATACTTACTTCAGATTGCAATGGGAGGATGTCAACAAAGCGTAGGACTACAAGAGCAAAATGATTTCACTGGAAAATAACCTCACAATTTCTGCTTTTATATTCCAATGTGCAAGTTTTACCGATGCTACTGAGGAGGCAAACTCGACGTCATCCGAAGATGAATACTTTGGCTTTGAAAAGAAAACTCATTCAGCGATTCTTCAGCAGACATGCAGGTTATGACGTATATCAACGACAGTGACAAAAACATTGAAAGCTTGAGTTGGCATCCTCTTATTCTAAAAATTATTCTTAGAAGCAAAACAAGAAAATAACCTCTCGACCGGGGCAGAAGAACTTTGCCCTCTTCCACCCTGGTCGAGAGGTTATTCTCTCTTGCTGGTTTAATGTTAACTTCCAATAGAAATAAATTTAGCTACAAAACTGTTGAAAAATTGGTATTGTTCCGCTCTAATCAAACCTTTTAATTGTTCAGTCCAAGTTCGGAGTTTTTGAGCAGTATTTGCATTGTGTGAGTTCTTTATGAGAATTTAAAGTTTAACAGCAATAAAATGAATGTATAACTTATAAATTCTTTATTATCATATATTATTGTCATGATGTATACGTCTACGTGTGTATGTATCAGGTGTATGTGTCATGTAAGGGTGTCGCACTATATGTACATGGTTAGCAGCGAAGCTCCACAGTGAAGGATACGAATGTAAACAATCGATAAGACGGGTAGCCAGAAGTCGAAGCGGCCAGCAAAAACTCATGTACGAAATTAATGGAGGGAAACTCCACACTTGGGAACAAAACGTGTGAAGTAGATGTTTACATGGGTCAACCACACGTATAAAACTTTGGGGACGTTGAGAGTGGGGGAGACTTGAAGCTAGATTTTTGCGAGGGAAGGTGTGTGAACTGCTTGTAGCCATGGTAGGTAAATTTGACGACTAGGGCATGGGCAGGGCATGTGACAAATTATTTAAAACGGAATTAAATAAAATCATCATGCCAATCAACGGCAACAGATCTTACACGTACACTAAAACGTGGGCGTTGAGGGAATTTTGAATTGTGCATTGTTGCAGCACTTAAGTGGTTCTTAGAGGAAGACAGCGGGTATTGCTTACATGTGTTATCTACGAGTGTTGAATCTTTATATTCTTGCCCGCAGTGCCGAATTTCCAGTACGAATGGCAAGTGCTAAGGTTGATGAAATTTCAAGGCAAATAAGGTCAGCGATTAGAATATTTTTCGTATTTTCGATGTAAAAGTTTTCATTGAATTTTGATTGTTCAGTGTTGTACTTAACCTCTCAGCAGTTAGGAATACGATTAATTGGTTTTAATAGGGCATAATATTTTGTGGATTATCTCCGAGAATACGGTAGACGGCTGCCATTACTCATATTCGTGACCATTAGAGTAAGCATGTTAATCTTTCTGAGTGTATTTAATATCCTTTCTCACGTCTGTCATCAAGAATGGGAACCTTTTAACACGTGAAGTGCGGTTGCCTAGCCGATATAAATCTTTACTTGGTACATAAAGTCACTAGAAAGCTTTGAAAAAATTACAGAACCTAACCTGAGTGACCCACCGATGGGTCACTTCGCACTTACCGTGTTAATTATTTCATGTGAAGGTTTAGGGCCCTGAGAAGGCGATTATGTCATGTTTTTTCTCATTTACCCAAGTAGGTCATTTACAAGTATTGATTAGAAATAACGGAAGAGAAGCTCATGCATTTGAAACCAAGATTTACGTATTTTTGAGAGAGAAAGGAAATGATTCGTCTTAAATCAATTAATAAATAAATGCTGTGGCTACCAGACATCAGTACTGGTTTCAACAAGATGACAGCCATTGCCATGTGACAGCCCCGTGTCTTCAGTGCCAGAAATCCAAGTTGCAGATTGATTTTATGCTGAATGGATCACCCATGACCTTCATACTCGCCAGAGTTGTCCCCCTTAATTTTACTTTCTTGGCCTAGGCGATGACACATCGTCAGGTGTTACGAATGCATTCTCATGGAGTTGAAATGTATTTGGGATTTTGGAGCCAATGTGAGTGAGGAGAAAGTAAGAAAGATAACAAGCCACTACAAGAAGAGAGCAGAGCTGAATAAAGGTCAGCTTCGAGAGTATTTTGAACATTTGAAGCAATACCCACAAATGTCTAATTTATGGCGTATCGTTGCCCCCGTTGTTCTATTAAAAGATGGAGATCACATATTTTTTATTACTTATTGTTTTAAAATCCCAAACTGTAGTTCATACGGTGCAACCACCAATGACTCCCTACCTTTCAGTTTTACTTAAAGAAACCAACCAATTTATGCCACTGAATATTTTTCCAAATCTCTCACAGTTGTCCTTTCAGTCATCCAGTTCCAACTCGTGGAAAAATAAATCATTACCGGCTTGCAATTCACTTGAAAAAATTCATAGAGCTCGAAGGAAAAAACATCGAGTCTCTTCCATGCAGAGACTATCAAAGGCTTGAACATGAAAGCGGATGCCGCAACTCCGTGGCGCGTATCAACTCAAAACCACTAACTCGATTCCAGACCGTGGCGTCCTGGCGAGTGACTTCTGGTTCTGCGAACCCTTTTCCGTTTGAACGAGTTCATTTCTACTTGAGGTCAATTCTACTTAAACGAGTTCCATTTTATTTGTGCGAGCTCCATTCTGTTTATAGCAGCTCGGTTCCATTCGTGCGAGCGCCATTCTATTTGTGCGAGCGCCGCTCTATTGTGTGAGTTCCATTTTATTTCTGTGACTTCCATTCTAATTGTGAGTTCTATTTAACTTCTAGACGTTCCAATCTACTTGCACAAGTTCAATTATACTCACATAAGTTCAATTCTACTTGCACAAATCCTTGTCTGCTTCCATGCATCTACTCAAATTTGAAAGCGATCACTTCTATTCGTACGCGTCTACTTCTATCATAGTGTGCGGCAAAATGATGCAACACGTTGATTAACCCTTTCGCTGCGGAGCTCTGTGGGCCTGCAACTATTTCATGACTGAGGATTTCAGTCACGCGCAGCGAAAGGGTTAAATCGCCAGGTTGCACATTTATGGACCACGTACAATAACGAAAATTGGACTATATATAAACAATAGTATAAAAAGGTTAATGATATATCTAAACCCCACACATATATAATAGAAAAAATATATAGGAACATGTATAATAAATACGTGAACAAAGGTTTACGACACATTTCAAGATGTACATGCATTAATCCTTCATTGTATAGCCCTTATTATTAATTGTGGCTTCGAGACGTTTATAGTAGTTAACTACCAGCCTTTTACAAGTTTCTGGCGTAATCTTATTTCTTTCATCAATGCAAATTTCTTTAAATTCAGTGATGTTATTGGGACCTCTCTTCTGAATCTTCAATTTCAATTCCCTCTACAAGTTTTCGATCGTATTCATGTCCGGGGATTGACTTCGCCAATCTAAAATGTTTATCTTCTTCATCCACAATCATTCCTTGATTTCGTTTGCAGTATGCTTTGCATCGTTGTCTTGTTGGAATTTCCATTCACATTTCAATTTTAACAGAAGAGCTGAAGGTAGGAGTTGCTCTTCCAATATTTCACGATATTTCTTGCCATTCATGGTTCCTTCAATGATGTGAAGTTTACCTACCCCTGATGAGCTGAAACATTCCCACACCATGAATAAGCCACCTCCAAATATACAGTGGGTATAATGCACTTTGGATTATACTCTTCGTTTTGTTGCCTCCAAACATGGTTTGTGCTGTTTCTCCCAAATAGTTCGATTTTGGTTTCATTTGACCACAGTACTGAGTTCCAAAATGCTACTAGCTGGTTCAAATGGTCGTTGGCAAACTTCAGCCTGGCCTTGACGTGACGTTTCTGGAGAAGAGGTGTCCTACGAGGGGTGCAGGAGCGAAGACCTTCACGGCGTAGTGCCCTGCTGATAGTGTGTTTACTGGCTTCGATCCCAGATGCCTTGAGATCATTCATTAATTCTTCACGAGTAGTTTGACGACTCTGCACTACTGTTCGGACCAATTTTCGAGCAGCACGGTCGTTAATCTTCCGTGGACGGCCAGAGCGAGGCTTGCAGAGAGTCGTATTCCGGCATTTCCACTTACGTATTATGGTTACAATCGAGGCTCTAGGGACACACAGTTGTGCACTTATCTTCCTATAAACCAAACCTTCATTGTGGAGCTCCACAATACGTTCGCAAAAATCTTGGCAGATGTCTTCATTCTTACCCATGCTTACGACCTTTCAGAACGAGAGCTGTTGTACTAATGACACGATATTGGCAATAAATTTAGACGAAAGTTCGGCTAACAAATAATATAATGTATTAGAACATTATGTAATAATCCTACAATAATTTTCATGCATAATATCGAGAAAAAGTCGGGTATTGTAAACATTTGTTCACGTATTTATTATACACGTTCGTATATATTTTTTTTACAAAATATTTGTGGGTTTTAGGTATATATTATTAACCTTTTTATACTATTATTTATATATAGTCCAATTTTCGTAATTGTACGTGGTCTATCAATGTGCAATCTGGTGATTTAATCAACGTGTTGTTTATTTTGCCCTCCACCATATGTGAACGAGGACGCTGCTACAACTTCATGCAAAAGATTTAGGTCATACGACGGTGTCATTGATGCGTAGTATTTTTATTAACCCTTAAGCGACCAAGTGGACTATTCAGTCGCCTTTCACGGTCTTTAGGAGAATTGTTCTAATAATTAAACAGTGAGCAATATGAGGTTTCTACTAGGTTTGAACGCTTCGGCATGTTACAGCGTCGTTTTTTTGGCTGCCTGGCTCTCAGCATGCTTCATTGCATCAGTGTACAGACGGTCTTTGTGAGCTTAAATGTAGAAACTAGAAAAACAAATTGGTCGCTAAAGGGTTAACAGTGAGCGTCATAGCTAGATTTACAAGTAACACCAGACGTCATAGCTAAGTTTACAAGTAGAATCGGTCGCCATAGGCAGGTTTACAAGGAACACAGGGCGTCAACTAGAGCTTAGATGCAAATTTGTATCCTCCAATACAACAACACGTACAACTGGTCTCTGTGTCATTCACGGTACACAGCAAGTGAAAACAAGCTTAGCGAGAGCTTGGGAAAGTGTTTCCACTAGCAGAAATTCAGTAACTTGGGGAAGAAAAAAGTGGCTTTGCACTGCGTGAAAATAGCAAACGCTTAAGTGGAATTAATAATCCATGTAAGTCCATCTCTTCTGCATGGGATGAAATAACTCATACGTGCAACCGACGAATTTAAACACGTATGTATGAGCATAACATTCATACTGTAATTTTCTAGCTAGTTTACGAAGTACCTTTAGATTAAAGGTCCGGGAGTTGAGACTTTTGTGTCATATTTCTCTATAATTTGTTGACTGTGAATTATCTTCAGGTGTCCACGAGAGCTTCCCAACGTCCAGTGAGCCAAATCAGCGCAACAATTCCGTCGTACCCTTTGAAACTCGAAACTTCATGCCTCTTTAAACTGATTTTACCCCGATAGCGTGATTCCTAACAAACATTGAAAACGTACAGTATTGCTTATATGAAAAAATAAAATTTTCACGACGATACTTTTAATACAGAAATTTATAGCTAGCGAGATGAAAGCAAATAAGGTGAAGACCCGTTATGCACGTTTCTTCGAGGAATCTCAGCTTGAAGTTAAAAATATTAAATAGCGAGTTTTCAGTATCCTATAGATTATATTTTGTAGCAGTTTTGAATAACGTAAGTAAATCGTAAATTAATACCCATCTAGCCGTGCAATTTATATTTCATGAATCATTTTCTTCAACGCGCTCCCTCCGAGATCAAAGCTTGTCTAACCTCAGCAATGCAGCTGTGGACTTGCAACACAGTGGAGCGTCCTTAGCTACCCACTACAGAGACAGTAGAAGTGGTTGTAAAAAGAGGTTTTGACATCGAACCAAAGTTAGTTTTAGAATCGGGTTTTTGCCTTGTGTTCATTTTTTCCTTTTTTTCACTTTTTTATTCAGAGTAGTCGAATTATTTGCATCAGGACACCAACGAGGACTCGTCTTTGACCCACAAGAAGATTATATTTAATTTTGTTCGCACGTAAAAAGTTCATTGTTTAATTTTCCTTTCTTCAAAAAGCTAATCGTCACACTGTTAAATCGTCTGCAACAATTATCACTCGAGTATCATTTTAGAAGCACTTCCAAATTGTAACTGATTCTTATGTCCTACTGTAATTAAAAAATCATTTTTGTTTAGTTTCGAGACTCGGAAGTTAAGTGTGGAGGATCAATTTTTCCATAACACATTTACAGTAGCCTTAAATTCTACCACAAGTACCGGCTGTCAGTGGCCAGTTTGGAAGTTGACAAAGTCGGTCCTTGTAAATAGTCCCTAGGGAAGAATATGGGCAATTAGAGCCTAAATCGATAGAAATTATTTTTTAATACTTTTATTCACTGGTAATATCATTCTGACTTTGTATTTCGATCGAAGCAGGATCGAATCGAGTGCTATTGAACTTGCAAAAATATGGCAGAGTGAGCGAAGAAGCTTGTGCTTGCTATTTCAAATCGTTTCTCAGTTTTTATAAATAAATAAAAGTTTCAGAAAACATCAAACGTTCTTTTTCCTCTTGTTTTACAATCGAATTTCATATGCTATAATTTCATATATAATAATTTTCATATTCATATCCCCTGCTGTATTTTTTTCTCTCGTTACAATAAAATGAATTCCTCCTACCAAAGGACTTTCAGAAGATCACATGCTAGATGCATTTCAATAACATCGCGTCTCATCCAAACCCTAAAAAAATACAGGCCAGTCCCTCAGAGATACATACACGCAGTAGGAGCTCGTGCATGTGATATGGAAGAGAGCTGCTCCTGTGGTGAGCAATTTTTACATGCCACGGTTTTATCAAAGCAGAAGTTCGAAACGAACTCCGGAGAGATGAAGCTTGCCTGAAAGGTCCAATCTGACGTTACTGCCATACTGCAGCGACCATTTCTCAAACCTTTCAAATTCCGCTAGCAGCCCACTTTTGGGATTTGTTTGGGCATGTGTGGTGTGCGGCATTCCCTTTAAGAAGATGAGCTTTGACAGTCCTACATTGAAGCTTTCGAATCTGCAGTGCATCCACTTCCATTCCATAGATTTTTAGGATGAAATTGAAACTTAAAAAAGACTTTCCAGGGAAGTTTATTCTTGATTTATTCGTCTTTGACAGTTGATCGTGGCTGCAGGACTTGTGTGATGTTTTTGCAGTTCGTAAAACTTCTTTGTTTTTTACCATAACTGCAAGCTCACAAAACCATCATGGTAGAAACATCTTCATCATGGTAGAAACGTTTTCTGATAGGAAGTTTGTTGGTGAAATTCCTTGTCTGCTGTGACACCCTTTGACAATTTACTTACCCAGCAGCTCCTACTGACTGACCCGGCAGCAGCTGTCATAGCATAAAATTTCTCAGAGCAGCTAACACAGCACCAACTGATACAAAAGTACCTATGGTTCAGTGCTTGGGATCAAGTTTGTCTTGCATTTGTACGATTTTACAGTACCTACATATAAGAGAATTAAAAATTAGGAGTCTCAATTAGTACTTAATTATCACAAACTATGAAACAAAGCTGTATGCGTAAAACTATGAATTTCCCGTCTAGAAAACAAAAAAATTAACTACAGCATCTCTAAAAAGAATCAAAGATCCTCCAACGCTTTTTTCCCTCACGAGTCAACGGCACGCAACAAATGCTCTAAACTTTCATTTTGACTCCGTCAATTGAATGAAGCATTTGCTACCCAAGCAAAAAATATACATTTGCGATTGATGTTTCTGAGCTTTAGTTCTGTACTCTTCTTCTTTGTCGTGTCTATTTGGGGCTTCGAAAACTAGACCATATAGTATAGTCTGAAGGTAGATTAATTTTTCTTTTGTTTACGATGTTTCCTTGGTTCCAACTTCCAAAAAGAGAGAAGTTCAAATGTTTAGCGAAGGAAAGCAATGATTTTGCTATTCCATGTTCTATAAATCTTTCAATATAACAATATTTCATTTCACAATTTTTTTCTCAAATTTTTTTTGTATATTTCTTTCAAAGTCTACTGTTCGGTGCTAAGGCATGCCTGACCCAGTGCCACGCATGAGTTGTTATATCGCTCTCGATCAGATGATTGGCTGGTGAAAGTGTCTCGCGTTTTGAAGTTTTGGTGACAGCAATTGCAAACTAGTGTGCTAAGTGTGACTTTAATAAAAAGGAAAAGGAAAAAAAGATCAATCAAAGCAGAAGAAAAATCAAGACTCTTATGCCGAAAAGAAGGCATAAGGGAATGGCTCTGTCTCCTCGTCGGGAGAAGATGCTGAAGCCTGGCCACCTTTACAAGAATCTCCTCGACCACCTTCAATATCTCAAATTGCATCAAATGAAGATGAAGAGGGTCTATTGAAGGAAAGAAACCCACTGAATTTGGAAGCTCCAATGATGACATCAGAAATCATTCAGCCGGAAACAATATCCTCCACCAACAGGAACTACTCTTTTTACCAGAAAAATCAATTTGAAATACCAAACTTTGAGGGCTTTAACGAAAGTCTACTCATAAGTTCAGAAGAAGACAACCCAATCACACCAGGACAAAGACCAAGAGAAGTAAACTCAAACAATTCAATATCCATGCAGGCAACAGTAGTTTTGGTCCAGCCAGTAGATGATCCCACTAACAAAAGTTTCCTCTCAAACAAAATTAAACTTGCAAAAGCACTGGCAGCTTCTACTTTTGGGAACTGGGGTATCGGCAAGATAACCAAAAACCTTGGCAGGAATTTACTTGTTATCACCATGGACAGGCATTATGAAGACCCCTCAGAACTACTGAAGACAACAGAGATAGGCCCTTGGAAGGTCAAGTGTCGGCTTCCAGCTAATCAGAGCACCTCTGTGGGAGTTATCGGACCCTTTGGCGAGGACACTTCCAATGAAGCCCTAACAGAGGCACTGAAGGAAGCAGGATTCGAAGGAGCTCTGGCAGAACGAATCTTCAAGGGCAAGGATAAAATCAAAACATCAATGTTCAAAGTAATTTTTGATTCAAACAGTCTACCTCCATATGTCAGAATAGGTTACCAACAATACCGGGTGAATACATACATTGGAAATCCATGGCAGTGCTACAAGTGCCAACGATTTGGACATAATGCTGCATTCTGCAGGTCTGCTCCTCGCTGTGTGGTATGCAGTGGCCCCCACACCAGCAATGAGTGTAATAAAACCACTGGACGAATTTGCTGCAATTGTGGTGGAAACCATACAGCGAATTATGGAGGATGCATAAAAATAAAACAAGCAAAAGAAGTGCAAAAAACACGCCATATACAAAAGTTATCTTACAGAGATGCAGTAAAGCAAGTACTTAAACAAACTGCAACACCAACATCTCAACCTCAATCAGTGCCACCTACTAACACAACTCTGTCAAGACAACAACCAGACTCTGGCAATCTACAGATTCCAAAAACACCAAAAACCAAGACTGTTGGTACTCAAACCATCGATGAACTCCAAACACCCGCACAGAAACACGTCACCATCAACCAGCTGTTGGATCTCTTGATAAGGATATTTACTGCTGCTAGTCAAAAAGATGTTCAGATGGATGCACCAGAGATGGTACACAAAATTGCTGCAGAAACATTTCAACTTCAGTCTCGACATGCTCCATCAGAAAATTCTCAAACCCCTCTGGACCAATCTCAAAGCACTAATATAATCTCCCAAAAGACTATCGAGGAAATTTCAAGAATCTTGCCTCCCATGGATATTACACCTTCTCCTGTCATTGGACGAACTAACCCTCACAAAAAAACCAAGCACAATACTGGGACTCAGACTAAGAATTCAACTGGAAAACTCCATAACAACAATACAGCCTCACAAAATCCTACTGGCACTGAATTCATCAATAAAACAGCA
>VCRD01001344.1:0-38601 GCA_006783055.1 Trinorchestia longiramus
GGCAGTGTGGGGGAGTGGGCGGCAGTGTGGGGGAGTGGGCGGCAGTGTGGAGGGAGAGGGTGGCAGTGTGGGGGAGTTCTTGGATACTGATGGAATTTTTAGCAAGAAAATTTCTGAAATAATGACACCCCAGAAGTTTTAGTAAAAACTAAACTAAATTCCAAGCTACATTTCACGTGGTGAGAAACTTCTCTATTTAATGATAGAATAGTCAATATGAACGTTTAGGGGGACGGGCAGCGCACTGAGCAGAGTGTATGTTAATTTTTTAAAGATAATTTAATTTGTTTTGTTGACTATTAAAGTTTTTAAGTTTTGATTATGTTCTTATTAACCATAGTTCAGCACAGCTCTGAGCAGGGATGCCTTCACAGTTGTTGAAAACATCTGGATCTCGACTCAGTCGCGCTTGGTGTTTTGTATCTTGAATAGATGACCACGTGGTGTTGGTACGAACAACGGCAGTTTTTACCGTCTCCAGAACAATGATAAAACCAACAAATAAAACGCTCATTTTACTAAATATGTGCAGCTTATTTTGCGCTAAAATTCATAGTTTCATAGCCCATAGTTTCTTTGAACCTCGACAGAAATAATCTATTAGTTTATTTTAATGAGTAATCTGATTAGTTACCTATTTTGTATATGCAATAAAATCAAACAGAATGTTTTGTGAATAATTTTGTTTACAACGGAGAGAGATAAATGAGTGATAAACGAGAACAAAGCTAAAATTCCGATGCTGCATCGTGAAATGATGCATTTCGATTACAGTTGAATTAGTTTCGTAAAACAGACAGAAAATTATACAGAAGCAGTTCGAGTATTCTCTATATATTGAGGGTAAGTACATCACCACAGGTTCATCCATGTATTAAAAATGGTTTTCATCACAGGTGTTTCACCCTACGGTGCTTGGCACACTTTGTACATTTTTGAGCAAACGTGTTCATCACACAACGAAATTGTCACACTTGTGCTGAGAGAAATCGTGCTAATCACACTCGTAACTATTAACTGTTTTCTAGCTTAACATTACTTAAATGCACTTGTTATAGATTTGAGCAAGTTTCTTCGCTGTATGCAAAATACGTTCTAAAAAAATTATTGTACCAAACCTCTCCATCATCGATAGCATAGTTTATAAATAACATAGGCATTCATTTACGCCCGTATCAGCTACCAATTTAATGATTCTAGCATATTTAAAGTTCCCTTTAAAAAATTTTATCATGCAAGATCCTAGTCCTTTCTGACCTGCACCTCTTGATTTCTAAGTCACTCTCTACATTGATGTAGAATATCTGACGAGGTTTGTCGTTGACCTTAGTTAATGAACCAAAACTAAAAGTTCAAAGCACGAGATTTGGATATCAACCTTATACTCGCACTCTGAACCCCCACCTTTACGTTTAACCAAAAGCATAAGACTTAACTCAAACTTTGTCACATGTGAATCAGTCAACCTACACTCGTAAGGTGAGGTCTATTAGCGGACCATCGATGTAGATTTCACAAGTTATGCGTTCAGCCAATCTAGACCGAAGACGAATTTGGGACTCGGCCATTGGATGCAAGTTAGAGCACTTTTTCGCTATGCACTTCTAGTAGCGAACCAAAAATCAATATAAATAGCTGTTATAGTGTGTCCATTTAATCTTGCGATTTCGCGGTCATGAGACGTTTTCAGGAAAAATCATTTTTAATTCCGTAGTTGAGCTCTATTTTTATACACATCTTCCAGCCCATTATGCATAAAAATTTAACCGAACGTTAAGCCAATTTTAGAGGAATGCATGTTCAACATACTAGGCAAATTGACACAGGGGGTAAAATTTACGAAATCTGTATTAATGGCTTGTCAGTAGCCTCATAGATACCTATTATGCAGATTGATTCTAGTGTGGCCGAGTTCGAGTACAAACTTTATAAACAGTAATTCACACCTTAGTGTACGTATAAATGCATTAGAAGGCACTCGTTACCATAATGAAGAACGTGAAGGTTTAAATTACTACATCTACATAAGGCACTCTTTGTATGAATAAAGGTAGTTTATGACTAGTAAGGCACTGATAGATCTTAAGGTTTCTTAAGAATAAGCGTTTCACTCTCAGGTTGACTAGATTGAGAATATAAGAGAAAACACATTGCATCATGACAACCAGTTAGTGGAAGAAAGATGTTTTTTCTAAGCATCGACATTTCTTAGTGTTCTGCTCTGAAAGTTTTGTAATGAATACGCTCGTCTCAGCTTAAAATCACCACGTGAATATGGTTTAAAGAAACATTAGGACTAGATTGTCAACCACTGGGACTGACTGAGTTGAAGTTAATGTAATCTTCATGTACATCTACCGCTGTGTCTTGTTATGCAGAATTTGAGGTGTCCGCTGTAATGCCTGAGGGATCGATTCCTCTCTCAGCAAGTATCATGTTAATAGCCAGAAGCTGCTTCTTGAATTCAGCAATTTTTAGTCTGAAGTGTGCGTTTTCAGCTTCCAGAAATGCAGCTCGCTGGGTGATCTGAAAAAAAGGATTGTGCAGTGACAAATAATCTTCAATTCTAGCAGAATTTTGTCTCGTAGCTATTTTCAAAATTTTCTTACGAGTGTATTTTCTCTGGAAACCTTTGATTCATCCTAATTTGAAAAACTGTTAGGTTATTTGGATGATTTACTCACTCATTATAGCTGAAGCACTTGAAAGCAAAAACATGATCGGACATCATAATTTGTAAATCTAATCTAGTGTTTTCAGCTATTTGATACAGCTTTCTTCTCATATGTAAAAACTTTCCCAAGTGAAATATTTTCAGTGTCAAAAAAATGTCAAGAAATCATATAATGGTTCAAACCGTTAAATAATTTGAAGAAAAAAACGAAAAATATCTTACAATGCTAAAAACTAAAACTCCAACTATGCAATCGAATGAATTACAATCGATATCAAGAACAGCCACACAGGGAAACGAAAAGATGATGATCTCACCAATGACTCCCTGAGTTTGCGCTGGTCGCGGCTCTTCTTGGCAGCTCTGTTGTTGCGCGACCGCCGCTCGTAGTAGCGAGCTGTCTTCATCTCTTCTGGTATTGGCTTCTTCTGCCCCCTGGGCTTCCTCTGGCGCACCGACACCAGGGCCTTCATGATCAGAGCTGGGTCTGCTCAAGGAGAAAATTAATTAACAATCGGCATGTATATCAGTAACAAGTTATAAAATACATAACATACGTGCGATATGAGTAACTCATCAAATCGTTGTAGGAGTTTTTCACGACTGATGTAAAAAAGAGACAGCCTTGAATTATTCTGTTTTAGAGGAAGAGTTATCGATTCAGGGTACACAGCTGCACGTCCACATCTTGACATAACTGCTGCCGGTGAACCAACACCCAGCAGCCAAATGATAAGAGACTTGTTGACTTCTTCTCAATCTCGGCTACTAAGAAACTCCGCTAGGTTTCTATCTCTAAAATTCATAAAAACTCTTATAGAGCTTTTCAAGACTTCCTTAAGTACAGCTCTGACAGGTGTGGTGTGGTTCAAGTGAAATCTCTAATGTTTCTGTGTTATGGTGACACCACTGCAGAGGACAGGTGTGTTCTGGCTCATGTGAAATTTCTTGAAAGATTGAAAATATTATATTTTTATTCAACAGCGTACTTATCAACTGTGACTATTCACATAGTTATTTGTCCTAAGCATTTTTAATTACCATTAGCTCGATTTCATCTTATATTTTGGATGAAGCCAAAGTTTTAAAAATTTAAATTGTACTTCAAAAAATCAAAGACTAGTTTTTCAACGACGCAACGTGCGTTCTTCTAATGATGAGAACCAGCATATTCGTTCTAAATTATGTTTGCCTTCTCATGGAAAACTCTCAATCATTTCTCATATTCATCGAACTTGCAAGCTGCACATTTGCCTTATCCTACCTGCAGGAAGGGTCGTACTTTTATCCCTTATTAGCTCTGTGGACTCCGGAGACAGCGCAGTTGTCGTAGGCGGAGTCGTGGAGTCCCGTCCGAAATTTAGGCTTGGTTCAGGAGAGCGCCCAGTTAATGGAGATGTTGGCTAGGTCAAGAAGAACAAAATACAGTTAGAAATACAGGTTTAAATGGTCGCGAATATGCTCTTAAAATAGCTTTTTTGCATGTCTGCAAGTGGTATTCGGAGGCTTACGTTAGGAAAATAACTTCAAAATGAATGCAGCAAATCGTCCAGTTTCAATGGAGTTTATAACTTCCATACTCTGTCTCTGAGCAGAGCATTTATAGAATTAAAAAAACGAATAACTAAATAAATTTAGATACATTGAACACCTGCATCCTTGAAATGCAACTTTATACAAATTAAAATATGACTGCTATTCCTATCATTAGCTACAGTTTAATAACACATTTCCTGCAAAGGGGGCTACCGGTTAGTCTGTTAAGCTAGGTGTGAATTTTACAAAGCCTCTTAGTGACTAAATGCACAAAGTGAATATTTGCACCAGTTAGGCAACCTCAGAAAACGAGATGGTAAGGTCGCATTTTACTTTAAAGAATTTAATTTTGGAGTGAAATGTTTTTGATGACAGAGCGTCTTCGAATCTGAATATTCAGTTCATTTCGTAACGAGACAAAGTATGAGTAACCTGTAAAAGAATAATAAATATGAAGTTAACTGTAAAAGTAGAATTTCGTCTAGAGCTGAATTCAGTTCATGGTTTTAGGACGATTATAAAATTCCCGTGTGGCAAAGATCTCACATAGAATCCACAATTGTAATTTCAATTACGACGTGGAATTATTGTACTGCTTGGCATGAGACGATATACCTGTAATATATCGTATTGAATTTGAAGGCATGATAATATTTTACGTTCAGCTATTTAAAAAAAATTGTTAAGTTCAGGGGTAGAAAATATTAATTCAAAATCTCAAGTACCTATCAAAATGCTGGAAAATGGTTGTAAACTTGAATTTTCTAGTGAATCTACGTTATTACGAAAAATATGAGGAAATTATACAAGTTTCCTCATGTATTTCTAGAATGTAAAATATCACGTTTTGCAATTTTTCCAAGATTTTAATGATGTTAGAAAAATGAATTTAAAAACAATTCCCATAATAATCTAAAGGATTATGTTCAATTCCGTACACTATTTCGCCAACAGAAACCCTATTCATGCTGTTTGTTGCTTTAGTTTTGCGATCAAGTGTTTCAAATTATGAGACAAGACAAAAGTTTTGGGAGAAACTCTCATTGACAGACCAACTTCGTTATTATTTATATACGTAATGGCAGAAAATCATAAAGAATATTACTACAGCCGTGATTCATGTACACAAAAAATTCAAACGGTTCTGTAAATTTGACTAACCTTAAAGCTGCTCGGGAGAAATTTGGTGCTGTTTGGATTGCTGAGAGATGTAGTTGTATTCTGGTCATAAGGTGGCTGATCGTCTTTACATTGTATTCGGCTGACTGTGATGTCCTTGCCTTTGATTTTATCCAAAACTTCATCATCAGTTACTATGGATTGATCACTGTCACTAGTTTCCTGGATTTTGGATCGCGGCTTTGACAAGTCTAATGTGTTGGAGAAATTAATTCCACATTGCAGATTTTTATGGACTCCAAATTTATCGTTGTCGTCAAATTCTTCTTTAGTATTATCTGAACTAGGAAAGATGGATTGATTTGCTTTAAAAGCGTTGGCCAGTTGTAACTGGGCCACAAAAAATGGATTTTGAACTGGGTTGAGTTGGTGCAGGAGTGAGCTCATGTACAGATGCTGCTGCACAGTCGCTGCAGGAGTCAACCGCAGGGGATCCAGAGGGAGGGGAGCGGTGAGGCGTTCAGAGGTTGTCCCCCCTGTCAACAGACCGCCAAATGACGCGTTGCAGTTCATGTGTCCAGGTGTTGGAGAACGAGAGTTTTGGTGTGGGGTTGCAGGAGAAAGTCCTGCAAGCTGAAAGTATAAATGTTAAACTATCTGATGCAATTTTTAGATTTTAGGGACTAGAAAACAATGTACTTACAGATTCTGAAAAATGCTATTTATTAACATTAGGTTCGAATCGAGTAAAAAGTATTCTTGATTCCTAAATTTTTAGAGATAGAAATGTGTTTGCATTCGGTATGAATGCCTCCAACAAACAAAAAATATTGAATCTACGAGTTGTCTTCTTTAGCTCCATCTTAAAATTTCGTTGATTGAAATGAATAAGGAATTATCTTTCATTTCATCTGGAATTAATTTGTTTGAAATATTTTTCTGAGCATTCAATACTTGACACAATTACGAAAAAATTTCACAAACTTCTCATCATTCAAGTGTAGAGCATCTGAATAATAGCGAGTTTAACGGCGTCAAAATCAGATAGAGAAACAGAAGAAGCGGAAGCGAGACAAAGCAAAGAGCTAAGAAGCACAACAAACTTCAGCATTTGAAATTATTTATCGCAGCCTGAGCTAAGCACTGATGAGCTTCATGCTTATTAAGTCGTGTAATTAATTCAGTAAACTCGCGTACTGATAGATCAATCAGTCCGCAGAAACGGCCATTGTACCTATCCAGCACATGAGTGTGATGGTGTATTATAATTAACGCAGAGGAACTAAGCTCCAGCCCTGATATATGTTACCTGATCTGTGTTGCTCAGTGTGATAGTTTATTTTTTATGCGTCTTGGTTAATGATTTTTTCCTATATTGGAAACATTTCTCTTAGAAAAACGAAACTTGTTCTGGGTTGAAAAATTATTTGCGTTCAGAGCTTTCACTCTAACCCCAACGACTGTCGTCAGATATTATTGCAATGAAGTAATACTTTACAATGAATCTCATAAAATGCTTGATGACGTGCAGCGAAAGGTAGAAAATTAACGCTTTTGTAACTTGGTAATGTGAACAGACTAAAGTTTTGCTGGAGGCCAACTTTTGCTTTTATGAATCAGAAATACTGAAATATATTTAGTTTTGGTAGCACTTTACAATTCTCTTCAGGAAACGTACATCATACGAGTTTTATATGCGTTTTTTACCAAATTCCATGTAATCGTTAGTGTGTGTTGCAGTGGCTTAGTGATTTTCTTTATCAAATCTCAGAGAACAGGAACGAGTGTCACAAGTGGATCCCAGATCAGGCAGAACGATGACTTCTGATTGCGCAAAATATGGCCAATGCTTGAAAGGTAAGACCATCTTCTTGTGCAATTCTGTTTTAACACGTTTCCTGCAATTACCTAATCCGTGCAAATCTTTGTTTTAACACACAATAACTAGAAGGCTCTGTAAAACCCAACCTTACCTAACCAGTGCCCGTCCCACCGGTGGGCCCCTTCGCAGGAAATGTGTTAATAAATAACGTGACTAACGTATTTTAATACTTCCACCTTTATCTTGAAATTACCGTTTGCCGTTAGAAATTCTCCATTTTCTCACGTTTTGTTTTTAATTCCTGTTGTGTCTATAAGAGGGGGGCGAGGCATTGAGCGGGCGACCCACGAAATTGACAGCATTTTTTATATTCTTTTGTATGTTTAAGCTGTCATTATTTGCACGACCCTGCTGTAACTTTTTTAATGAAACTTTTATTGAAACTATTTTAGTATTTTAATTAAATGCAAGAAAATAAAAAACACTATACCCATTTCTATCGTTTTCTAACCGAAATCTACGCAGCATATTAAAATTAATTGAAAACATCGGCTGTTACCGTAACCCATGAACCTTACATGGAAAGATAAAAAGTTGCAAGTTTACCCGACAGCAGCGGCTGTACCCCGACGGCAACGCAGCACTCGACCGTCTCTCTGTAGCACATATAATTTTTTTCAGTTCGATGATCCATGGCTCGACACACGCTGTAATTCCCTGCCGTTTGGCCCCACAATTCCATGCATAAGTCTGCGGGTCAGCACCGTCCTCTGCCAGGACCAATCAATACACGTCATTGCAAGTACTGCTTCGGTAAGAATGGAACTCTGTTGAGCAACTCTATGACCGGTCACCAGGATTGATTGGGATCAATATGAGCCAGAGGTGATTACTAGAATATTCGATTACGCCTCTGAAGGTGAGGATACTTGAGAACACTTCAATGAGAATTTGGACGTAGGCTCTCACAGATGATTTGTGCACTGCCATCAGTGTAGGCACCAGTTCTTCGGATGAGCCATGCTTCATCTTGTATGATTGCAATGGCTTATGATGGACACATGGCTTACCTGCTATTTTGTTTCTTGTCATTTTAAGAGTGCTAGATTTTGTTAAGCGAAGATTTTGTGGTGATTTTTGTTTTATTCCACCACCCATCTAAATTGTTCATTCTTTTAGTATTTATAAGGTAGAATAGTTTAAGGATAGAATACTGCTTTCACCATAAACAATCGCTGTGCGTTAAGCATTATTAATTTGAAAGTTACTCGTAGAATTAAAACTATGTCTTAGACCTTTTCATTCAAATGTCATTATCATTTCCCATAGAGAGGAAATAATGATATTTGTCAAATAATAAGACGACAAAAGCATTTCGAATAATACCCACCTTAACTGATGTTCTAATTTTTACTACGAGACATTGACCAAAATGCTTGAAATGTTTTCCATCTTGTAACTATTTAAGTCAAGAATAAAATCAGAGATGGAGTAGCACAATTTTAATAACAAGCCAGATGGAAGTTCGTCTGATATTTGCTAACTGGAGTTTTCACAAATTGTTCAAAGATGCATTTTTTAATTATTCTTTTGCGTTATTGAAAAATATCTCCATAATAATGGAGATGAAGAATCACTTAACTTTTATCACATGTACCTTATTTATCTTTTTACTGATTTACAAACTTCAAAAAACGTATAGAGTGAGTATCATACGCATTTGAAACTAGTAGAATCTATCCGAGAATAAGCGATGTACTTCACGTAAGGCTTCGAATAAGAGTTTCCTATGTGCCGTAGGATCTGAAAGGAGACTTGACTGGTTTAGCTAGTACGAAGCCTCCAATTAACATGCAATTTTTATTTGCTATTACATGTTTTCAATTCGTGTTTTCGCTTTCAGGAATGATATCTCCAAGTAATGTCCGTAAATGGTACCTGTTGGCTGGTGGGCTTTTACATTAATTTTGGATACCAGAATTAATCACGCCAAAGAGAAATTTTGACAACAGATATCAAAATCAAGCAGCGGACGTTGACATCCAAAGCTCAGGAGGGAATTGTAATCTATTGTGGTTGAGTCGGTAAAGGTTGTAGGCAAGCGTCTGCGTATGGTAGAATCGGTTATTTCCATGTCATAAGACACGATTGACTGATGAACATGAATGTAAAAATTTTTCTAAAAGGTGACAATTAGTAGTATTTTGTGATCGATCACATAGGGTTATTTTAAATACATTCTAAATTCAAGGAAGGCAAATACCACAATAAGCTTAAAACTGTCTTTCCACTTGAGTCATTTTTGTTCTACTTTCTAGAACAAAAGTGAAATAATATTGCGCGTCCATAATATCTGGGGTATGATTGGTACATATGCAGAATTTGCAGGTGAAAATCTCGTTCAAACGTTTGCAGCACCATTTTTTTATAGTTCTGCTACAAACAGCTTGAGGATGGACGGCTGTGCGTCCTCCTGAAGTCCCATTCCCATGTTGCAGGAGATACCAAATTTTCTACCGCGTTATTAATTTCACTGAATAATGAAACTTGTGAGTAGCTCACTTCGATGACTATAGATCGAAGTAAGATATTCTTGCTTTAAGCATGAATATCATAAGGCATTATTTTCCCACCGAAGTGTGACCGGAAAGACACGGAGTGAAATGAATCATGAACTTGACTTGAAGTCTCAAGCTTATTCCTCCTCACTTTCCTGCAATCAGCTCAAAAAAAACACTGCTATACGAACTGAAAATACCGTTAGCACACTGGAAATAAGGAAAGTTAAAAATTGTTTCAGAATCCACAGGGTCTTATGTTATGTGTACTTTGCAATTTTCTTCTATGTAAAAGACAAGTCTTTTTATTGAGGTTTTATTATCTCGGAGGAAAAGGATTTCCTGCCCTATCGCCCCGACCCTCAGTGCTGAGTCAGCGCGGTTAACTTAATTGTTCCATCATGAAGAGAATGTTAGTCATCAGGACACGAACCTTCCAGTTCTGATGCATTAGTGAAGCGCTTGCGGCTCCTACCTCCGTTAATTAAGGCATCTGATTTTGATGTAATAATAGTTGCTTAGAAAGTTTTTACTTGGCGCCCAAGTGACTTAATGCAAGCGTGTTGGAATTCTACTTGCATTTTTTTTGAGACGCAATCAGAGAGAAAAGATTTCATAAAGTTATAATGGGTGTAATACAAAATAAAGTATAAGTTTCTGTAAAAACGACGAAAATGAACTGCATTTAACTGTGTATTGTGAAACTAAATAATCAAAATGAAGAGCCTTTTTCATGATTTACTTCTTTTGGTACTATCTGTTATCTAAACTAAGTTCCCATTAGCGTAGCGATTCATGGTATTCATAAGATCTACGCAAAATGGGCACGAAGATGTTCAGTTGCATGAGCAATCAACACGCAAACCCTCTTCACATGAACAAAGCCCTCATGTGTTGTGTTTCGTAACCTGGATACATAGACTGCCTGCACCCTAAAAGCCTTAAAACGACGTCCTTGTACTCGTGGCGGAGCTAACGCTTGCTCAGCCACGGAAAATCGCAAATTGTACAGAATTAAGTCGATGTTGGGAATCATATACGTAATTAATTGGTAAATTACGGAACATGTTCTATATGAAGTAATAAATGTAATTTACTCTCTTTCATGTAACCGCTCGGGGTGAAAAGTCTGTATCCATTTGAGGAAAAGTAGATGTATCGTTACGAAGATTTTGCTTGTTTGTACCCACTTCTGCGACGTAGTTCAACGAACTCCATTAATTTGTCAGGACGACCTAAATATGACCTGTTAACATCTTCATGAATATTCTCATTGCAGCTCAGAAGAGCTAAAAACGCCACTATCGTCCTGAACTATTTTGCGTGGCTCTGTAGCTTAGGCAACGAGGGCAAGGATCAATGAGCGATGAGCATTATTTAACACGACCACCTGTGTAACACGCTAATGCATCCTCGACCAGCAAATTGCTTGAGTCGTGACCCAACCGATAGCGACAGTTCTGTCTACGCTCCGCCTCCTGATATCAAGCTCCGCCTACTTGTGAACCCGCACTTGTGAAAAACTCCACGGATATTGATTCTCACTGTTGGTATTAAGTCAGTGTGCTGTAATTGTATTCTCCACAGTGGAATGAAGGAATAATTTTTCTTCCAGTTGTTGTTTATACGTGAAGGATATGTACAGATTAGGCCAAAAAAGTATATACTCTTTAAATTGCAATATCTTATTTTCTGATATTACATATAACCATGTATATGCTAATATATGTCATATGTAAGAAAATTCTTATTTTCTCAGCTTTACGATGGTGGTTGTCCTTATTTCCTCCGATGAACAGAAAATGTTATTGCAATTTAAAGAGTGTATACTTTTATGGGGCGTACCCAGTAGTTTGGAAAAACTACAATTGGTATTTTATCATTACATTTTTTCCGGCACAGGATGAGTTTGTTGGTAATTGGAGGAATGAAATTCTGAGATGGTTAACTTATATATACATATATTTAAATTCTATTGTGTACAATACTATGAAAGAAATTATTTCTCTCTGAAGTTTTACTCGTGTATATCATAGGATCAATACGTACGTCAAAACATCATGATTTAATTTCTTTTAAATGCAAGTGCAATGAATAAAACTTCCGTTCTCGTATGAGTAGTTAAAATCACAGGCATAGTAGTTGATGTTTTCGGAAATGTGTTACATCACCTTGCTAAATCTTGAAGTCCCAATACAGTACGAAATATTATACTTCACCCATGTTTAGGTTAGCATTAGTATAGGTTAGCTGTATTGTATCAGATTATCTTCGCTTGACGTTGCTTCAGAAGCGGTTCGCTCAAATGAACTGCTACGAAGTCGTTGTCAAGCCAAAAGTAGTTAAAGTCGACACTGATTAGAGCATATCAGTGAAAAGTACAGTCCAGAGCAGGAGCTTCACCTACTTGGCATTGCTTCCAAAGATTCATGAAAAATGGGGGGAATCAGAGCCCTTATAAAACTCAACTCTATTCCAGAAAATTTCCACTAAGAATGAATAAGAATATATTTTGGAAGCCTTGTTAGGAGTATTCGTCATTTTTCTTTCAAATGAAAACTTTTAATTGTGTGAGGGATCTTTATTTCAGCTATTTCTTCTAGCATTTATATTATATATATATATATATATATATATATATATATATATATATTCATATTTAAGCAAAAAACTCACTAGTCATAGGTTCTTTTGTGAATACGGAAGATGGTCAGAGCAGCAAGATCCTATTTTCTTTACCTTGTTTCCTCAGCAAAAATTACCTATACACCAACACGGAAGTTCCTATTCGATATGTAGTGTAATGTGTGCGTGTGTTGAGTATACTTCTTTATGGAACCAGGACGTTCAGCGCCATCGTGACTTCCACTGATGAAAATTGAGACAGGAGGCAGTAATGTATTGGTGGGTTGTGTACACACGGCTTTCAATATCCATAGAATTTTAAAATTAATATTATTAATGTTCAAAATTATATATACTTCTTCTTAACTAAATTAATTCGACATGAAAAATGAATTGTAGAATCTGTTGTTGAAAACAAAGTACTTTTGCAATGGCTACTTAAATAACTTAAAATACGTTCTTAGTATTATGCATGCGGTGAGACGCCTATATCCATCAAAAAAATAACTCGACTTATGGATAGATCATTCAATCACTCACCAGATAGACTTGAGGCTTCAGGGTGGGGATCACCTAACGCGACCACAACTGGAGTTACACTAACGCTTCCGACGCAAAGCGTAACGATCACTTTGCTTAATACGCCTTGCTTGAACATTTATTACTTCTGTACTAGGAGCAATCGATGCCAGCTCGTCACACTCTCAGTCCCGACCACTGTTCTGCCACGCAACTCACCCTGCCCAGCACTGCAACGCCTCCACTTGTCGAATTTTTCAGGTTCTTGCTTCTCTTAAGTGTTACTTCGTCGGAAGGCAACAAACGCTTTATAAAACAGAGTACAGGCTGGTGGTACCTCTGAGTCGTTTGTATGAATCAATCGTGGATACAGGTTATTCTAAGGGTGTTCTATTTTTTCCGTGAATCAACCCTCATTAAAATAAAGACTGCCTCTTGCATCCTTAGATGCCTGCTCACACACCACATTGATGTAACTTAAGAAATCCCACAGTTTTTAACACATCGTGGAAAAATCTTCGGCAAGTAGCGTAGCGACTCAGAAGTTAATCTAAGTACGTAGAGCGAAATACGGAGGCTTCACATTCCTATATGAACTGGTCTCTCTTCTGCCTACAGTCTTTGAAAACTCAATAAAACAGTTCCTTTTTGATGAACTCTTGTGTTAGCTGAGTTTATTATTCAACTTACGACATGTCACTTTACACTCATTTACTTTAATTATCTAGAACTTAGGGACATCTAGGGGTGCGATTATTTCCAGTTCTTGTAGAAAATTGGGAGTGTTTGATTTGAATATCATTTCCTTCCAATGCAATCCATTACTGTTTAATTTAGATCCAATGTCTTGAAAATGTTGCGACAGTCTTGGCTTGCAATTCCTTCATATATTATACAATTAAGATGTCGCTATTCAGATGACTTTCAAATTGTATGATTATTACGTTCTAATATGGGTAATAACACCATTGTAGATACAAAAAAAAACTTAAATTCTTTTTTCGTACATTAATCATTTTGCAATTGAAAAATTTTTTGCGTCTTCAATAACGTATGTATAATGAATTAATTAACCCTGTATAATAACAGACGTAATGCATTTATGTAGGTGTGGTTTTGGTGTCACACACTATGGAAAAGATTGGAGAAAATTAGTATTTTTAAAGCTTTGCCATTGTGGATACCATGAACTCAGGATTGCTGTAAAGTATTTTTTCATTATTAGTTTTCTTTTCTTTTTATGTGGAAACTCCTTCGGAGAGGCGGTGTTGACTGACAAACCGGGGAACGAGAAGGCAAAGATGAAGCTCATCTCAACAAGAACGAAAAGCAGTCCAAGAAGAAAGAAAACCACGTAATTTTTTTACAGTTGTAGGCCTACTGGTTTGTTGCATAATACTCTTGATGAATATGTATTTAAAGAGCTAACAAAATTCTAGTAGATTTGCCATTTCACTGTTCAGTGATACTTTGTTACTTCGATCTTTAAAGACAGAAACTCGCCTCCACTCGAGGTAATTGTACAGGACGTCGTGGGAACATTCGCTAGAGCGTGCAAGTGCAGAATTGGTACGTAATAAGCAACAGCAACGGGATCATCATCCAGCCCTGCACTTTGCTCCAATCGATGACTTGAAGTGGTCACGGATTACGACACGTGCCATGAACACGACACAGTGCACGATCACGACACAGTGCACGATCACGACACGGTGCCCGGTCACGACACAGTGCACGATCACGACACAGTGCACGATCACGACACAGTGCACGATCACGATACAGTGCACGATCACGACACGGTGCACGATCACGACACAGTGCCTGGTCACGACACAGTGCACGATCACGACACGGTGCCCGGTCACGACACAGTGCCTGGTCACGACACAGTGCCTGGTCACGACACAGTGCTACGATCATGACACGTGCTACGAACACGACACGTGCCACTATCACGGCATGTGTCACGATCACGACACAGGAGTTCTTTAGGGCCTTTGACGTATTGGCCTTATAAGTGACGGTCATGAAATGCAGTTATGGAGTACGTGAGTGAAGCAGTGGGTGGTGGTATGTGCTCTTAGTGTTTCTAGTGTGCATCTTGAATTAAAAAAAGAGCATGGCAAGCACGAGCGGGTTAGGGTTTTTTGATAGGACAAGTGTAATCACGCTTCAGGCGTTGTAGTGACTGGGTAAAAAAAGGATGTTATTTTTCCTGAACATTCAAAGCAAAAGGTACACCTGACAAAATACCCTGAATTTAATAAGCAGGAAATACGCCAATAAAAATACTGGCAATACTGATTTTCTCGTTTTAGTGGTTCGAAGGGTAAATTTTTTTATTATGGATATAATCAGTAGCCAAGATAATATCACAAATATGAATGTGTCTTGAAGATTTTCAGCAGGACTGAGAGGGCTGCATCTGACGAATGAATTCTGTTAACACAATTTAATGCAACGTCTGCTTACACTCGTGGCTTTGCTAATTTTGTAAGAAATATTAAGGGGTAAATTAATTAGCCAAGCCTTAAAGCAATCACACACAAATACTTCAGCTACATCACACGAGCGGCAGCCTCTCTCTAGAATAGAATAGAATAGAATGAGGCTATAGGAACGAACCTTCTGGCCCATTCTTGGGTCGGATAATTACTTCGATAATTATTCGGTTGTTTACCCAAGTCCCATGCCGTATTTCTAGCCGCGTCAACCATGTCGGCAGTGGGATTCGAACCCGGGTCTTTCCGCTCGCAAGCAGATTCGCTCACCAGTCGACCAAGCTGGTGGTAATTAACCAAGCTGGTGGTAATTGGTAATCTCTCTCTCAACAAGACTCCTGAGAAACAAAGGCATCAAGCCACGTCCAGATCAAGTACGGGATAAATTTCGTGGTCCACTTGCACCCTCTATTCATATCAGTTTCTGGTTGATACTCTAACACTGCGAATACGTGTCAGTTTGCAATCTTTTCAGTCCACCCGAGCAAATTTTGGCCTAACTCATACACGTCCTAATTTCTTCTATCAAACAACCACCTAAATTTCGTTTCTAACCAGTGTCATTTTTCCCGTGTAATTGTCATGAACTGCGGTTTCTACTTAAATGCTCCTACTTTCATCCTCTCTAGTTCTAACCCTATGTTCTAGCACTCCCTTCACCTTAAATACTTTCACTTTCAATTCAATTTCAATGTTCTTCACCACACACCCATGGCGACATCACTCGCCCTTAAATCAAGCCCACACACACTGGAAACCATGGTCACCTCATTTGCTGTTCAAATTCATACACTTGTGTTTGATTGAAAGTTTTTTCTGCACTCAGAACCCTATTTCTTAGTCGTTGGAGACACCGTATTTTCGGTATTGAACTTCTATCAGTTCTATCAATTGTCTTCTCCACGTACATGAAGGCCAAGAACATATTATCTTTTTCTACTCACTTTATTATACATCTACCGTCAGTGAACTCCTAATCAATATAATCTTTACCCGGAGTCAAACTTCTAATGTGTGACAGTCTTTGGTGTATCGTCACTTAATGGTTGATTAATTCTTTCATGCACATTACCGACCATAAGCGTATAATTTCCATAAGCGGTAATTGTAATCTGTACATTCCCCATGATTATTATTGCAAAACTCTTTGGAAGTTGAGCCAAATCCTGAAATCTATTTGCAAACAAATATTTAAAAAAACAGGAAACCATGTTTCCAAATTTCCCTTCCTCTTAACCTTCCCTAACAGAAATTCTCAAATCTGTTGCTGCAAGAGACCGTAAAAAACACTAACTTAAATTCATCTCGAGAATTTACCGAAGTAAAGCAATGAAATTTCACTCAAAGTGTCATACTCATTCATTAGTATTGCCCGTGAGTAGGAATAATATTTTTGCACACCTACATAAATGTTATTCTTGTACGAACTGCGTGCTTTACTCTTCCAGCGACATCGTGCTTGAACGCATCGCGCATGCACGCCTGTCCGACTTGAAGGTGCAGGTATACAAGGGAAAGATGGCACACGCAATGCCGGGCCTCTTTGTGCAAGTATTAGGCTGGTTTTCTTTTTCGTGAACTATGCTTAAAACTGTGTATCATATTCTAGGATGTGTTAAAGTGTTAAATTAAATTGTCCTACTTATTTTATTCCCTTTATAGTTTTTATTTCATTTTGCTACAGAAAATTTAAATAATTCAGCTATACCCAAAAAATGAGTTCTGTGCCTGCAAATGTACTCGTACGTGAAATTCGATGAATAAAATTTTGCATTTGTCTCTACAGGAAAATGTTGCAGGTAAGAAAAGAGACCGTTCAATAAGTGGTACTTAACACGTTGACTCCGAAGTGGTACGTATGTGTACCACTTAGGTTAGGTTCTGTAATTTTTCAGATCCTTCTAGTGACTATGCGTGCAAAGTGAAGTTTTACACCAATCAGGGAATCGGAGGCAACGTGTTAAATATATATATATATATATATATATATATATATATATATATATATATATATATATATATATTTCAAATATATATGTGTGCGTTACTTAAATTCGAAATGGTACGTACGGAAAAGTTGACTGTGCCAATGTGAAGGAGAGCATGCATTGTATTGATTTCCGTATTTATTTTGGAGAGGTAATATAACGTATACAAATAAATAAACAACTGGAAATGGAATTCAAAAATACACGTTCAAAAGGCGATTTCAGTGTCAGTTATGGGCAGCATAAATTAAGAGAAACTTAGATGTACAAATCTTCCATCGCAGAGTGTAACCTAAATGTTAAGAAAAAGTGTATTCGATTTTACAGAGAATTTGAAATTATCTTATGCTGGCACATGAAATAGGCGATTCAGTAAATTCAGGTATACATCGATGGTTACAAACATTTATGTCTAAGGTGAATCCACATTTGATGAATTACCTATCATTTGAGTGTACTAAGTTTTCTATGACCTAATGTTTTTTATTGGTATAATTGTGTTTATTAACACATTCATTGCGGTTTCCTAGCTGGTGTAAATCTTTACTTTGTACATACAGTCACTAGAAAGCTTTGAAAAATTACAGAACCTAACCTCAGTGACCCACCGGTGGGTATACTGCAATGAATGTGTTAAAACAGTATTCAATCAATGACTCTTTTATGGAGTACCATCGCACTAATCTTCGCCATAAGCTGCCACTTTATGTTTGCAAACATTCGAGATAATTAAGTTAAAATATGATGAGCGAATTATACCTATGCTGTTGTAGCTAAACACAACTTTTGTGCATGTTCATTGAACAAAAGAAATAACAAGACTATAGTTTGAATGATTATAAGAACCTAACTACTAATTCAAAGTTACTTTAGTGCCGTGCAGCAAATTACTAATGAAAAGGTATGGAACTTGATTTAGAAATTCAATTGTTTAGATCTGAGTCAAAAGTCAGAGTAACATTACTTCGCTTGAAAATTTGCAGAAATACTGTAGTATAACAAAATTATTTAATAATTGCTTACTGCGGCATTTTTATCTTTTATGTTCTTGATTTGAAGCTTCATGTGTAAGTACAAAGATTTTTTATTATACTATGATTCATAGTATAGAGACGTCCGTATTCTTTTTTAATTAATCAAAGTGTTAGCTTTCAATTGGCTTGCATTTTTTGAAGTTATAGTTTCCGAGTAGTTTTCGTTTGATTTGTGTTTATCTACTATGGTAAAAAACAGGACTTAAACAAAGCAATTGAGGTACGTCATCGAATTTGATATTTTATAAAGTTTTTAAATTTCTTAGTAAGTTAAACGGACGTACGACACGTTATTTGTTATATTTTTCCTTAGGTATTGGACGAGATGAAAGTGGTTTTTCTTAGGTCAGTTTTCATTTAGTTCAGGGGTCGGCAAAGTGGTCGATATCGACCCCTGGGGGTCGAGGGTTTATAACATTTCTCTTTATTTTTGGTCATCAAAAATATCGATAATGGTTTAATATTTTTTTCACCTATCTGTATGTGTGCATGGCGGAGGTCGATGTAATTACAAATATCCTAATTTTAGTTCACTACCGTATTTTGTTAACTGAAATTAATTCGTTTGTGTGCTTAAATTTGTGATTGCAAACACTATATGGAGTTAATCTTTAATCCTGATCTATATTACGGTACATATTTTATGTATCTCTGTAGAAAATTACTTTTTTTGACTTTTCTTGACATTTTTGATTCAGCCACTCGCAGATGCGATGTCATGCATTTACATGGCTTCGTACCTTCATTCAATTGGACAACATACTGCTTATGTAGGGACTATTGAACTTAATTATCAAATTAAGGTGAACAATGCACAATTTTTGATATCCTACACTGCAGGCGTAAAACTAAGCCAATGAAAATTGAGCTTCTCTTCTTCCTTAATTCCGCACAGGTTATCAATTTTAACTTCTTAGAAAGATTTCCACATGGGAATTTCACGTGCCCCTTAAAATGTGACGCCGGCAAGATCACAAAACCGTAAAAGCAATAATGGTAAGAGAAAAAAATTGGAAAATATTTGTAATCGAGAGAAAGAAACATACGGGCATCTTGTGAGGCTAACATTCAGTATTATGACAAGCTCAGTAGAGTGGGATTTCATTCTATTTTAATTAGAAGTACAGCGCTTGATTTCCCTTGAATTATCTTCTCTTGTTCAGCTCTTGCCACTAACATCCAAAAGCAATTTAAAATAAATAAAAATAGAAATAAAAAACGAGGTATTGTGTTTTCATTAATCGCGCAATAAAAACTCGTAAGTCTGATATGGGGGCGGGCCTAGAAAATGGTATAGTTTTATTTGGACGCAGTTTGGGATTCCAGGGATGCAGAACAATTAAAATAGTAAATAGTAATTATAGTAATTCAGAATATGATATCAAAAATTTTAACTTTAGTCGTACAAGAATGAGGCATCAGTGTTTCAATTGAAGTTTTAAAAAACGTCTATTGGAATTAATTCGACGTTATTTTTGAATAGTTGTAGACGTTTACATAGACGTGCTGTGTAGCCATTCTTTCTTCATATTACGCGTTTTCTAACTAAATTCTTCATAAAAATAAGTTTGAATACAAATTAAGCTGACTAATAGTATTTTAAAGTGTTTTCATGGGTCACCTCAAGTTATAATCTATTTTTTTATAATTTCGGGAAGAAACACACCATTTGATATTTAGGTGCTGAAGTATGCACTATATTGTAGGTTTCTTATTTTAAAATTGCACTAATTTTATACTCAATTTAAGTTGAGGACAAGGAATACTTTATAGTAGTCTTTGGTTGAGGAGCATATATGACACACAACATCAGAGCTCTATCCTTTTATTTGTTCTCAGAAACTCCGGAGGCTCGAAAGTTGCAAGCTGTTTAATATATTTAAGTATACCATAAAACGTTTTTTATCAGTTTGGGTTTTCTTCAAATATTTACATAGTAAACTACAGTAGATATTTCCAAGTGACCACGAAAACATTTAACACGTTGACTCCGAAGTGGTACGTATGTGGACCACTGAGGTTAGGTTCTGTAATTTTTTCAGATCCTTCTAGTGACTATGCGTACAAAGTGAAGTTTTACACCAATCAGGCAATCGGAGGCAACGTGTTAATTTGCGTGTGTATTATACTTTGATTATAGTCAGCATTGTTTGTCAGGTTCATAGGGGGAGACAGAGACATACTAAATTATTGAAATGTATTTAAATTATCAGCATAATATTACAGATCTTCTTCAACTGCTAGCTCACGGCAGGTATGTACTGTACTACAGTATAACTGACAACGTAAGTGATATGATGGCTTGAAAATTCACTGATAAATATTTAACGAAATTCCATCGATGAATATGAAAACAACTTTCCATGCAATTTTTAAAAACAAAGAAGACTCCGTTAGAGTTTGATCTGAATTTTCCTGACGAACTGTATCAAAGCATTTACTCCGCGGAATTCAATGAATAGCAAGTACTATTAAGTAACCTACATTTTAAATAGCTTAACATTTGTATGACTTCCTTAACATCATTTTCAGTAACCACAGCAGTAGATGCAAGCAGCAGCAACCCCTGAACATGGGTAGAGGAGTGAGGCTTGGCTGACGCAAGAAGCCGTGTTTACTCTCCAGTTCAACCACGGCACGCGCCGACGTCTCCGGTGGTGTTCAGGTGCCGTACTCAGGTAACTAAAATACGCTTTATTTTGACGTCTCTCAGTACAGCATCACACAACACAGCATAAATTTGCAGTCATGTTCCATTTGTAATGCAGGCCTTTTAACTCCACTCTGGTAATCGATATTTCATTGTTTTCAGTTGATGTTTAAATTCCCTTTTCATGTATCGGCTTTTTCTGATGTGTAACTTTTGGTATTATCAATACCAGGAAGTTGTGCTAAATATTTCATCCTTTCTTGCTTATTTAATTGCAAAATTTAAGCCATAATTCTATATTTAGGTGTCACTTCAATTGTGGGAGCATAATCACCGTTTATCGTATTCCCAACCAATGCATTCGTGTCATTTAAGGATCTTAAGGATAAGGCATTTGAAAACCCAATGTTGAATAGTTTGTGTATCAACGAGATTGGAATAAACGATTTTTTCAAGACTAGTATTGATGCTCCCAGCGACTGTTACGACTGTTAAAGGTAAGACTTTTGTCTGCGTTAGATTCGAGAATTTGTACTAGTATTTATTTTGCCTTCGCTACTGATGTGTATTCCGTCTCATGCATTCGATGTACACTCAGAGTTCTGGATGATAGGCGTAAAATTGAGTGTGCTTATTTTAAAGTTTGTTCACTTTATACCAGAAGTATTGTCACAGATTTGAGTCTTGTGAATTAGACACTTTGTTGTCAGACATGTGGGAACGTTCTTCGAATTGGGTTAAAAATCATTTTAAACCATGAACTTATTTCTAATATCATTTCGGCTCTTCGCGGGATAGGTAATGGTAATGAAGAAAAATGTTAAGTTTTAAATGAAAAAACATTTAGTTGTAGGCAGTATTAATCGAACGTCGTAATTTTCTAAGCCTCATGTTCGTTAATTTGAACTAACGGCTGAATGTAAGGAGGTAGAAAGCATAGAAGAATTAGAACTAGTACGTAAAAATGTCATACATACTTGGCATCTTAACAAATTTCTCAACGTATTACTGGCAATAATATTATTCTTTAGGCAACTCGAGTAGATGAAGATACTAAAAAAATTTGTTTCATCATGACGTTACATTTAAATATGGGACTAAAAAGCCTGAGCTACAAGCTGACAATTTTGCATCAGTTTAGAAGACTAAAAAGGTACCTCAACGGCATGGGACTTGGGTATCAGCCTAAGAATGGGCCAAACGGCTCGTTTCTATTGCCTTATTCCATTCTATATTGTAGCTCTTGCATTTTATGCTCAAGTAAACGTAACATCAGGCAATTTAAATGTCTTGGTAACTCAATGATCGCCAAGTAAGCGAAAGTGTTCGTGCTTATGCTTGATGTTGTGTGCCTCTAAATTCAGTTTATGGAAAATAAATTTGCCGTGAAATAACGCAGTGTAAAACTCTGATGGTCAAAATCTATGAAGTTCAGCTGAACGTGACAATCGTTTTGCAATGCTATCAATCTTATTTGAATATAATGCACTTATTCTCGGCATACTTTCTTACTTCTAGAGCATGAATTATTCTACTCTTGAGCTACAATATTCTTCTGGAAGAAAACTAGAGTTTATTGTGAAGATCGACTTTTTCTATGCATGATTGATAAAAGCTACATGAAATGCAGTGAAGACGTACTGAGCGTCATTGCTTCTCTGCCTAGACGTGCCTGCAATCAATTGAAAGCCTTATAGCAAGCACAGCCACAGCAATATGTTCGAGTTTACTCCGTCTCAAGCATGTAATACATTGAGTTCTCAAGGTTTCATCGACGATCATACCACGGTGAAGTCTAGGCAGGTTTGAAGAAGAGAGATGTTACTGATAAATCAGGCAGCTTTGTAGCATCACTGCTACGTACCACTGGGAATAAATTTGTGTGTTTGACAGAAACTTGTGTTGTGTATTTTTGATGTGGCATTCAGCTGTGCAAGTCGTAAAAATGGAACGACACTTTTATTTAGGGAAATAATTTCTCTACTTTCGTGGCTTACTTTAACTTGTGGTGGTTGTCTAGAAATTTTACTTTTTACCTTTAAAGGTTAATATGAGACTTTTTGCATCATTGTATTAGAATATACTTTATAGTAAAACATTGGAAGGTTGGTGCATGATCAGCCAGTAGTAGCTGGTCAAAATAATTCAAAAGCAGCCCCCGGTGCAAAGTTACCGTCATTTGGTTATATTCCAGTTTGATACCAAAGAGCAGCATGTGAACGTGAAGAGGTTTCGTTGACAACTTAGGAGCGTTTAGAAAAACATTTCGTGTCAATTTTTTTCACGAAAATTTTAGATATTATCAGATTTATTTTTAATCAAGACCAAGTACTTTTGTACTGCTGTCACCAAACTTTTAATTGAAAATGTGTCGCAATGCAGTAGTTTCAAGAAAATTTTCGAACTTAACGAGGTCGCTATTGGCTTGTCGCTGACCGAACATTTACCAATGAAAAAAGTAAGACTTGAAACGTGAGTAAAACGTGATTTTCCCCTGTAGCTCTAACCATGTTGCATTTAATATTTAGGTGACAATGATCTAGAGCACTACACATTCTAATTATTTTTTAACAATCATGTTTGTCACTTTGATTATAAATTTACCTTTCATAGGATTTCGGAAGATTACATTCAGGTCTACGTTAGTTGTTTGCTCTAGAGCAAGGACTTCAAAGAATTCAAAACTGAAGAGTTATGAAAAATTTGAAGCAACGCGTAATAAATTTTACTTTCTCTCTCCTCTAGATATATAGGGTAAAAAGTTCGATTTATGTATGTGTTTCGTGAAAGACTTGGCGAGCAGCCATGTGCTACTAGCATTTTGACTAAATATCTGCTTTGTCACCCAAGTCTCATTGGACATTAAAATGTTCGGAACAGTTCATATCATTTTAACACGTTGCCTCCGATTGCCTGACTGGTGTAAATCTTCACTTTGTACGCATAGTCACTAGAAGGATCTGAAAAAATTACAGAGCCTAAGTGGTACACATACGTACCACTTCGGAGTCAACGTGTTAAAGCTAATTCCAGAAACGAAATACTTAGTGTGCGCATTTTCTATTGTATATAATTTTTTAACGGAGTATGTTTTCTTTTGTATACATATATAATTAGCATTACAATTTCATCGTGCGCACAAAAGACTGCGAAGAACTGGTAATGTCTTCTCGAGTGAATTCGTTTCAGTATGTTCTTTTCCGAATCAAATTGTTAATGAAGCAAATCATGAGCTCCAAGTTTTCATTATCAAAATAATTACTTGTTATTGAAGGTGAGTATTATTTACGATTTCCTTGCTTGTGTTGTGGGTGCTTGCATTAACTTAAATTATTCTATTAATGTAGTCAACACTGCTATAATAGAACAGTGGCAGCTTACTGATACAACTAATCTTATTTAAACTTCCGTGAAGTTTTCTTTTAATTTCAGTGATTTTTGAAGGTCAATACATTCCAATTCAAGTGTCACGAGCGAACCTATCTTTTTGAGGGGTAAACTCCCCTTAAAAGTTGCCAAGTAACGCACTTATAGTAACAGGCCTTTTAAAATGCTACTTTCAAAGCGGGGATACTTCTTATTGGAAAAATATTTCGCTTTAATACTTTTGTTGCGATGCGACCCACCGGTGGGTCACTTAGGTTGGGTTCTGTAATTTTTTCCAAGTCTTTTAGTGATTATGTGTACAAAGTAAAGATTTGCACCGGCTAGGCAATCGCAACAAACGTGTTAACACGTTGACTCCGAAGTGGTACGTATGTGTACCACGTAGGTTAGGTTCTGTAATTTTTTCAGATCTTTCTAGTGACTATGCGTACAAGGTGAAGTTTTACACCAATCAGGCTATTGGAGGCAACGTGTTTAGAACTGTGACAGTTTTACCGAATAACTCAAAAAAATGAATTTCCGTTTTTATAGAGTGCAACTTCAAATAGAAGAAAATGAAAATTTACAGGCATCTTGTAACAACCATTCTATTTCAACCTTTTGAAGTGATAACCATCATTACCTTCCGATGTTAGCGTTTGAACTCCGACATTTTGTTGAACTCCTGCGACATTTTGTTGAATTCCTACGGCAGAATAGCCTAGATTGTGATACGGTGTTTATGTGAATATTGTAAATAAGTTGAGTAGTTGAAAGTAATCGGAATCATATTGATGGTCAAACTATGAAACGGACAATACTTAATATGTAATTTCCTGAACTGTATTAAAGCCGAAACGGGCTTCTAAAAAATATAAAAACGAGCAAGACCATTTTCAAGATGTACGGTAAAATTCGGTTGACCAAATGCAATTGCAGAGTCTTACGAGAAAAATTTTTTTTTCAATATTTCCCTAATGTATAGATTTCCTGACACTGCGGTGGTTGAACTAGGAATATAATAATAATAATAACAATAATAAGATTTCTTGACACCGGAAAGAAAATTGTTGCTCTTTTCGGGGAAAGTAAAATAAAAAAAATTGCTTTCAATTTGACGGGTCAGGCTTGAATTGTGACGATTTAGAATAGTAGTTTGTATGTAAAAACCCTTACGATTTTATCGAGTGTAAATTTTTGTATTGTTTATTTTTTACACACTTAAACAATAATTAAAAATTACTAACACAGCACCTTCACTAATTTTCAGTACGAACAGTTGCTGAAAATAATCAAAGTTTTTGCTGGAATTTAACGCCCTCAAATCTTGTTACTCGTAAATAATTCAACGAGTGTATTTGGCTGTCACTTTGTAAAAATTTAAATAATTCAGGATTCATTGTCTAAGTATTGCAATTGCCATGTACTGTCGGGACGAGACAGAGGCTAATATTTTAGCACTGACGTGTGAAGTTCTTAGAAACACAAATTTACGATGAATAACTGAATTCATGACTCCAGTTCCTAGAGCGACATGAATGTGATTAAATATTATTAGTTAATACATTTACCATTGATATATCTCATCCACGAGAAAGACTATATTTAATAGTTTGAGAGGTTTTATAGGTAAACCTGTCTTGACAAATAGGAGATATATGAAGCAATATGCTTGTGCATAAAATCTCGATGTATATCTTAGGCTGGATGCCCAGGGGGTAGAGAATTAGGAAGACGATGCATTCAGCTTATTCATTGCTTATGGTAATTTTAAGAACTTGTCTATTGAATGATCACCTTGTCATTGTTTGTAATGTTTATGTGCATAATGGCCGTACGAGTTAGGTGCTAGAAATTTTACTGATATGTCGACAATGAAAATATCCAAACTATACGACAATAATTGAATTTTTCTTACTTGTTCTTTTTTTCTGAAAATGGATACCGTTGGTTTGAACTAAAAGAAATATCACGATGCTCAAATAATAGTGGAATTTTTCTTACTTCTTCGTTTTTCTGAAAATGAATACCGTTTGTTTGAACTAAAAGAATGGGAGGTTAGGTTTCCATTTCAAATGGAATTTCATAGCTCTTTTTAAAAATGTTCTTACTCATTTACATGTTTAAAAGACCTGTTTTTGGCTCTAATACAGTTCAGAAAATTATAAAGTATTGTCAATTTCATAATTTGACTAACAAAATGATTACTGGAAACTCTCCTCTCTTCGGCACGGGATTTGGGTACTAACCCAAGAATGGGCCAAACGGCTCGTTCCTATTACCTTATTCTATTCTTTACGAGTCAGATTCAGTGAAACTGAGCTGAGTTGAAATTTAGGCGATGGAAAGTCGCAAATGAATATTAGGCTGTAGCGCTCCAGTTACTTTACGTAAAATAGTTTTTCGATCTTTGATTTAGCTAAAATTTCATTCTTTCAATACATAATGCTTGTTGCAAATTTGAGAATAATAGTTATAATAATCATCATATTGATAATATTACTCTACTGACCTGTTGTTCAGCTCTGTAGTACATGTCAATGAGACTTGCGTAAGTCATAAACTGCGATTTCTTAACCCACTTACGAGGGGCTGCTGACACAAGTGTGTTAGGCTCTGGAAACCTGACAGGGAATTCTTTTACATTTCTCTGCAATTGAGTGAAATATGCCTCAGCGGTTGCGTTATTTGTCTCTTAAGCCGACGGGCACTCCAAGTAAATGTGTCGTATGTTTACTGTGTTGTCAAAATTCTTCGAACGGACTTCAGAAGAAATTTACGAGTCTGTAGGTTTCTCATCGTGGCGGTCTGCGTGGTCACCATCCACTTAGCTTTGTTTGGTCACTGCGGTCTGGAACAACTCAAATATTGTTCGTAGGATGTGTTTGCATTGGGGCACTTGTGAACTTCACACACTGCAACGCGATGAAGTTAGTCTTTCACGAGCTTGGCAACAGTCAAATGTATGATAGTTTATGAAGAATAATATCGGCTCAAGTCACGAGGAACGCGTGGGCAAAGACCACGGAACAAACACTATAATTTGAAATTAATAGAAAGTGTTCATTCAGATTCAAATTAGTAATCAAGCTTTTGACAGGCTAAAAACACGAGATTTTCAAGGCTGGTACTTAAATAATCGTTTGCTTGTGACCAACGTATTCAAATGTACATATAAAATGAATTGACAGGAATGTGATCAATATTTTTTAGACGTTTTCATTTTAGTACATATAAATTGTAATTTTGTGTTACAAGTTTACATAACTCAAAATAACAAGGGAAGATGAGTAGGCAAATGGAACGTAAAAATAGTGATTGCCGCTGACAGAGCAGGAGGGGAAAGTGAGGGCTAGTGAGGTACTCAGCCAAACAAGACCCAAATAAAAGGAATGGAAACATTACGAGCTGAGAGGAAAAGTTAGTGTTGTGTTGCACATTAAAGACATGCATGGCAGGGTAACCATCCTAATGTCTGTTTAGAATATTAGTGTTTTTTAGTTGACATATAAGGTACTAGGTACTTAGTACTTGCATTAAATAAATGGAACAAGTAACTAATTATAAAATTGCAAAAGTCTGAGCAATCATGTACCGGATTGTTTAAATTTACTAGATTCTCTTCGAGTTTAGGTTTGGACTGAAATTTTGAGCCTAAAATTACTCTGCTACGTGAGGCATGTTGTTGCATGTGTGCTGTGTCTGAAAACTGTTTCATAAGACGAGTTCTGGAAGGACGGTACTGTAAACTGTTGATAAAGGGAGAACATTCGTAGGTACTTAATGCTTAGAGGTGCTTAGACCTAGACACGATCAGGTGCCCGTCATTACGTCTTGTAACGATCATTTACACTCGGTACTTCAAACACTTTAAACTTTGGTATTTTATCCTGGTTTTAGCTTTTCAGAAGCTGAACGATAAACAAAGTTGGAAATGATGAATGTTTAAACGTTTTTCAGGTGGAGGTGCATGGGCAGAGCTCAGTCGCGCGCGTGTGTGTGGCATGTTGGAGTTGCGTATGTACCAAGGACTACTATAACCAGGACGTGCACCGCCATATAGCTGACTACGCTAGCGGAGGCCATTGCATTCTTAGTAACATAACATTTTCTATCGGACAAATTGATCAAAAATTACTTCTTTCAAGCAATAGAAGGGATAATAAGGTTTTACAGTGAATTTTAAATGGTTTAAAGCACTGTAATGCTTTGAAATACCAATTTTAGCCGGACTTAACATGTATTATTGTATGAGCTTAGTGGCCACTTTGTAGAAAGCCGAGTTGCTGCAGTTTTAAACTTTACAAATTGATTATAGTTTAACCTTTTTCAATGCAAACAACCAAACATACAAACATTCACGCATATAAACAAACAGACATAGAAGCAAAAACCTACCAAACTGCAGAGATTAGTCAGCCAACCGGGCTTTCTTTACAGAGGTCTGAAGGACTGCCTTCTTCTGCTGGTCTTTCTCTAGGTTGTGGAGTCCATTCAATAGAACATTTGCCAGACGATGGAACATCGTGGGACAGTCAATGTCGATTCCACTGAAATCATCAGACTAAGTCCTTTGTGCAGCGACTTCATCATGACACACAGCATAGAAGTGGCCTTGCAGTATCGGTTGTTCTCGGAGTGTCTGGACTTTGTCAAATGTTTCCCTCAGCACCTGGTCCTTGTCAATAGATGAAGTGATGTACTGCAGTTTTCGTTTGCATGGCAGCACCAAAAAGTCTCTGAGCTGTTCATAATTACACTTTGGGTATGATTGAAGAGCAAAACAATAATCATTCATGGAAAACTGCTTCTGTAATAAAAGTTCCAACTGACGTGTCAAAAATACCAACTTTTTCACCTTCTCGGTGTCGACACACGCTGATATGTGAGCTTGAAGAAGAGTGACAACATTTTGGATCGTTTTATCAAACGGGATGTCATAGTGCATTGCCAAGCGCACAGTTTCGTCGAACTGAGTATACGATCTCAAACCATTGTTGGGATGAAGTGTCTTAAACAGTAGTACTGATGCCGTTCTTGAACGCACTGAGCGTTAGTGGGGAACACAAAGTCGGCTTGTTTTCGACAATCACAGACAGGCTGCATTCACTCAAGTTGTCGGTCATGAACAAACACACAAGCCTTTCTTTCGATCTTGAAATAGTCAAGTTCTTGTACTGCTTCTGCAGGTTACGTTCAGGTTTGAAAGCATCAAATGAAGTAATCTTATCCTTCTGAAGAAAATATCTCGGTTGTTGGTCTTTAACTTTCGCCGGGCGAGGTGTGAGCTTTGGAGGGGGCAGACATGAAACAGGCACATTGAAGATACTGTGCGGCGCTTGTTCTCCTTATTGTAATTACCCTGACAGTTCACTACCCCTCACTTGTTCGGCATTTTTAATACATATAATTAGCAATAAAATTTGTAAACAAACAGTATCCACTTAGAAATGCAGCAATGTGCCTCGAAACAAACAACAATCTCCGACCTAAACCGAGCGACAGACTACGACAATGTTCGCACTGTGAGATGGAGAATAACTGAACTCAGTGAACTGGCCTCCGCTACAGCAGTCAGCTACATGGCGGTGCACGTCATGTTTATAGAAGTCCTTGGTATGTAAATATAATGCAGTGCTTAAATTTCATGAAATCGTGCGTGAAAGTGAAAAGTTCACTTGCTGGAGTATAAAGTGATTTAAAGTTTGTAAAATCAGTGAAGTGTGGCAAGGAAACGAATTCTTGTTAAACTGAGGCATTGAAACGGGATCAATTTGGGTGTCAAAGTCGGTGGTAAATATTGCTCTGTAATTGTCCATCATTACGTTCTACGCTAAGGAAACATGGGTGGTATTATTTATCTCCCTAATTAATAAGTTAAGCCACGAATTAATAGGTTACGCCCGCTACTGTACGATAATTTCCTCCCAATAATATAGAGCGCGAGGGAGAAGAACAAGGTGCGCTTGTGTATGGGAAACACATGTTGAAATGCACAAACGTCTGAAAAGTCCGTTAAGAGCGAGAGCGACCGCCGTTGGGCGCCGCAGTTGTCGGCGCGCTTCAGTCTACGACACACTAGCCAGTCAGTCTATGCACTGCAGTGGTGGTGGGCGGTGGTAGGCGTGTCTGCGCTCACGCTTGTCGGTGTTACCGGCCGGTGCGCCGTGCCAAGCATAGCGTCTAACATACAAATGGATCTGTGACCACTCATAAACTTACTAGCATTACCAGTTTCTCTTTCAAGTCAAGATTATTTTTCACTGTAACCTGATTCTCTCCGAGGGTTTTGTTTTCGATCAGAAATTGTGAAGGAAATGTTTCAGTACCTCGACCTCATGCATTACAAGTTTAGGTTTTATTAGGTTAAGCCTTTTTTTCTCTTAGAACGTTCGTCTTACTAATGTGAATTAAAATACTGTAACGAACTTTAGTCTCGTCTGTCAAGTAATTATTTGTATGTTCACTGTTTTTTTTATGTTTCAGGAGTATAATTTTTTAGCAAGTGCTTGTGTTTCTCTGATATCTTTGTTTACCTTGAGCTTACTTCTTCTCTGAAACCTCGTGTGCGACTGAAATGCTCTTGACACAGGAATTAGCACCAGTGTTTTCCTTGAGCGGACGTTTTAGCTGCAATGCCTTGCGTATGCTCAGCAAATTGCAGGTGATCGAGAGCAAAGTGTGGGAGTGCATTGCAAGAAGACAGGTACGACCCTAGTAGTACACACACACACGTGGCTTCGTTCTGCCTCCGGGACGGAGAGGCAGTTCTATGGTCACTACGTTGCAGGACTTTGATGCTGCAGCTCACAGTAAAGTAGCGAGAGATCGCATGCACGTTTATTGCTTTTGTGCTCACTGCGTCGCCTTTCATCTGCTACAACACAATCATTGTGAATAAAGTCTTGTCAGTACACCGCGTTAAGAGCTTAGTAGCGACAACTACGTGTGAGACAGCGTCTCCAGTTCTGACCTGTGCGACTTTTCCTTAGCGAGTGTTCGTACTTCTCAAACATTATTCATGGTAGATCGTGAGTAAAAATATTGGAAGGAGAATAGTAACAATTCCAGCGTGTTTTTTTTTTACCACTCAGTGGTGTGATTTGGCAAATTGCACCCGCGTTTCTATATAATATTTGTGGCACGTGCGATGTCTAGCCTAATATTCCGACTCATGAGACTACCAGATCTGATCATGGCGCAACACTACTTCACCGTCATGGTGTGTGACTGAAACCGCTCTCCGTCTGAAATATCATCTCCTAATACTTGGGAAGTGTTTCGCAGTGGTCGAGCTTGCTTGTACTTCCAAAAATTAAGAATTTTGGCATCCAGAAACATATTGTGTTTAGATTAGTGTTAAGCACTTCAATCTCCCATACCTCTATCATCCAACGTGACTTGAAGCAGTGCCGTGTAGTTTCCTGGTACAGAAAATCACGATGCATCTGTGGAAGTGTGCTTCTGCTTGGGCTCCCAGTGTGTGGAGGTGTGTAGCGTCGGCGTGGGTGCTGATGCTGCTGTTCTTGCTCGTCTTGGATATTGGGAGCACGGGCGTGCAGGCCGGCAAGTCGGGCCAAAACTCGCAAAGTTTGGACACGGTTGTGTCGCCACGGCCGGAGTGGAGGCGAAGGCGACGTAAAAATTCAGGTAAGATGAGTCTAAATTTCTGTTTCACTTGTGTGTAAACTGCATTACGCAGTAAAGTCTCTGTTCCTGTTCAAGGAAAAACTTTTCAGGTGATAATAATTGTTGTTTTCTGTGATTGGTATTGATAAGAAAACTCGATGGCAGTAGATCAATAAGGTTCGTAAACTTAGGTCGGTTGTTCTTACGGTCATGTGATTCGTATTGCAAAACTGAATTGTTCATAATGAGTAACTTCACTCTCATTTACGATAGCTTGAGATAGAGGTTATTAAAGTAACTAATGATCTGCAGGGCTGCTGCGCACGAATAGTCGTGTAACTGAAGTCCAAAGATAAGGTTACTCCGGTAGGTGCTGGCACTCGGCGTGCGAGCTATGTGTCATTAAGCGTGAGTGCCCGACCAGAGATGACGGTAACCTAGACTTTTATTTTTACTCAGTGCCTGTATGACTGCTCATCTGTTTGCGTTATCGTTCGTTGTGATGTTAAGTTACCAAGCGAGGTGACAGGGAATGTTGCAATAGAGTTTATTTTCTGGGTAATCGTTGTGATGTTAAGTTACCAAGTGAGGTGACGGGGGATGTTGCAATAGAGTTTATTTTCTGGGTAATCGTTGTGATGTTAAGTTACCAAGTGAGGTGACGGGGGATGTTGCAATAAAGTTCATTTTCTGGGTAATTGTTCGTTGTGATGTTAAGTTACCAAGCGAGGTGACGAGGGATGTTGCAATAGGGTTTATTTTCTGGGTAATCGTTGTGATGTTAAGTTACCAAGCGAGGTGACGGGGGATGTTGCAATAGAGTTTATTTTCTGGGTAATCGTTGTGATATTAGGTTACGAAGTAAGGTTGGTTGAGACATTTACAAGTCAAATATTAAAGCATGCACTTTGGCATTTCTCATTCTGGCAATGTTTACCAGGACGTCCTAAATATCAGTTCAGATCTTGACACTGTAGCGCTAAATTTGTATGCATGTGTTGTTCAAGTGAACACGGACCTTGTTTCATCTCATCGCGCGTGGTTCAACTGTTCTTGCTTATCTGGATGATCAGCACTGTTGACTGTAAAGTATTCAAAAGTTATGCATCACGTGAGTCAAGATTATGAACAAGAATTTATTCATTCACATTTTCCTTGTTTCGTTTACTTTGGCAGCATTTGAGTTTATGGGAGCATTCCCGATGTTGAAAAAAAAAATTCCCTTACGAAAGACGTGGCCTAATCTTGGCTTGCGCTCAGTGTTGTGTGTTGGCTGAGGCTCCTGTCTAGTATGTATTTGTACGTTTTCTAAAATACCGTTTTGTCACGAGACACGTTTTTGTTGGCCCACTCTGGGTGCTTCACTGAAGGTCGCCAGCAAGCTCTTTTTATTTGTAATTTAAAGCCCTCTCTTGGCTTGCTCTTTACCGGTAGAATTCAGTGAAGTTTGTCCGTAGAAATAAGTAAATAAATGATACAAGTTAAGCCCATATTAAATAAAAGCCAAAGCCTGCTAACTCACAGCTTCTCGAACGAAAGGATAAAAAAACTGATACGGTGTGTAAAAGAGGTGAATTTCAGGTTAGGAACTATTGTATTAACTATGAATTGGTTCAAAAAACTGCTTCATAAAGTCCCTAGAACTAACATTCATAAATTATCATAAACAACGTAGGGAAATACAAAACACAAAAAATTCAGGTCGTAGATTGATAGTGTTTTTTTATATAGATGTTATTAAGTATCTCAACGGCCTTAACAATGTTACCCTGGAAGGACTTTTCGAAAGAAACTGTAACGTACGAACCAGAAATAACGGCTAAAAACTATTACTGAGAAATTTCAAGACATCTCAAGCTATGAACTTCTTTCCCGTTAAAATTGCTGCAACTTGGAACCAGCTGCCTGAAAACATAATTTCTGCTGGCACTGTGAACACATTCAAAAATCGTCTCGACAAATATTGGATTACGAACCCCCCAGTATTATAACGTACAAACTATATGTCCTTAACTGCTAGGGCCAGTGTATGAGTCAGATGAATGCGCGTGACTGAAATGCCTGTGTGTGAGTGAAATCTGTGTACATGACTGAATTGACTTACGTGGTTAAAGTGTACGTGCATGATTGATGGATTTACTTGAGACGGCATGGGACTTGGGTATCGTCTCGTTCCTATTGCCCTATTCTATTCTACTACAAGTATACCGTGGCTGGATCTATGGTTAAGTGAAACTTTCCGAAGTGTGAAAGTGCCCTTCACTAATGACAGTTCAAAATTATTAGAGTTTCGTAGTTCTGGAAGGTTATAGCAAAGTTATATTATTTTTCGACTAAAACCATTGCGTTAAATGATGTTACTTGGACGTGGAATGTTTCCGGCTAACGTGCGGAAATTCTTTTAAATCTATGCTACATTCAGCTACTGAGTGCTGGAGCTCTACCAGTAGCAGTTGGTAGATTCTCACGCCTCTCAGCTCCATGACTGAATAATTCTTATTAGGTTCACCATGAACCTGCAGCCAGTGCACCGGTGTTTTGGGAGGCGTTTCAATCGGGAATATTTTATAGCGGCAGGATTTTGCCCAGATGGTGGGCACTCTTCTTTATTGAAGTCATTTTTGAACTAATGCCGTCGCCATGGCCCAGCTCAACTCCCTATCTTTGCAATGATGTAAGAAAATGAAGGTATTATAATGTATAAAAATATGATTTTAGAGAACATAATTATATTATTTTTTTAGCTTGTGTTGCTTGCAACACAGATCCTTGTGAAGCATTCGTTATACATGTACATATTCAGAAGAAAAATTTTTTGTGGGGGAGAGGGGGGGAATATGTACATGTATGCGCACTCGAAAAAATGTATTTATTTCCCTGTTTCAATTTTTTCCATGAGAGTAGCTGGTATTTTATACCTCGAGTCATCATTGTCTTAATTTTAGCCTCAATACCAAAGGTAGTTTCACATCACCTAGGTAGCCCCAGTTGCGCGTGCTTATTCAAATCGCTAGTTTTATGTGAAGACAACCAGGAAAGGCAGAAGAAACACAAGTGTGACCCTGAGTAGTCTGCTTGCTTGTAACAAATGTTCTAAACTTGAGCAAAGAATTGAACAAGTTTGGTGGAGTTGCTTGACGAACCTCCTGGTTCTCTATGCTTAAAGTTAAAAATTTCCTCTCCTTATTGGCAGTGTGCGATGTTACTTGTGATCAGAAAAAATAATTCATGTTAACATACAGACCTTTGATGCAACTCGTGCTTCCTATATTAGGCGAGAGGCATGCGATGCAGTCAAGTTTTATGATGAAGTAATTATATGCACCTAAATATTAATTACAGCTCCCGTCAAATGATACGCTAAACAATGTAAATTTTGAAATTTATGTCGCTGTAATATGTAAACGCAAGATGTAAGTGAATAATCGATAGCCTATAACGAAACTGTTCTGTTTTGAAAGTTGAGAAGTCTCAACTGAAACAGGACCGCGAGTCCGTTCATTTCTACAAACTTCCTCTTAGTAGCAGTGAATTTTCTCCGAGTTATTGATGCTATAAATGTTAGCTAATCCATTAATAGGGTTCATTTTACTCTCGGGTATTACTTGATCTGTCTCTGTGCAGTGAGTTATTTATAGACACATGCTATGTAGGCAATCTTGGGGCTATACTACATGTCCGAGGTCTTATTACCCATGGTGACGTGACTGGCATGCGAGTTACTGCTTAGTCAAGACCTTCCTTCTTACTTGCACATCTCAATAAAATAATCCTCACATTTTCTCGTTCACAAGGAATGGCTGCTTATTTTCAAGTTCAGAGCAGTCAGCTTCTGAACTTGGACCATTTCGGGTACACCTAGTGTGATATCGTTGTATACGTGTGTGTTTTAAAAGAAGTTTTGTGTAGTACTTTCGTTTGTGAAGGAGTCTGTTGCTCACCGTTAATACAAAACACTTCAGCGTTCTTTACACGAATAAGGAGAAGCTGAATTGGTAACTAACTCCTGTCAAGTAGAGGCTTATCTTCTATCGTTCTGACATGCATTAAACCTTAGACTTTAGGGCCCTCGCTGATCTGGCACGCCTCCAAGTAGTGTGTCGGCATTTGTGTTTTGGGCGTACAGAGCGACCTCAACGTCCACCAATTTCTACCAAAATGATGGCAAGTTCACCAAAATCACAGCTAATTTCTGTTTAGTAGCACATTGTTTTCAATAAAGAGTTTGTGTATGTATTTGATTTTTTGATGATAAATTTCTCAAATGTTACACATGCGCTCTCAAATATTAGTATGTATACTTGTGTACCCAATGTTAGTATATTTCTGCAGCACTTGGAACCTTCTTAGCCGTGTATTATAATGTATGAGGGGGTAAATTAAGATATAATGAATGTGATGAGGGCCAAATTCAAGATGCGTGTCAGTGACGACTCAATGACCCGTAATTCAAGACAGCGTGTTTTCGTTTACATTCACGAGTGCGTGGAATTCTCCTCAACTGTCAAATCCAAGTGCTGATATTACACGTGTATGGAGGGCGTGAGATGTGAATTCATGCTCGATAGTTTCAAGGTTTCACAGAATTAACTAATTTCTCCGGGCATTTTGCACAAAATGGCGCGGCAAACATCTGAATGTACTGGTTTGTCAGAGAATTAACTAGTTTTTTTCGGAGCATTTTGCACAAAATGGTATGGCAAAGTTCTGAAAGTACTGGTTTGTGTGTTTGACTATTTTGTCGTCCGTGGTAGTTGGAATCAATTGATATAGCGTATCCTACTCAAGTCCGCTTCCTAAATAAAAACATGTGAATTCAGTTTACCGAAATTCAGGGTTGGTTCCAATGATATTGAGAAAAATTTTGCAATAGATAGACTTGTACGTTTCTTTTGTGTGGGGAAGCGGTATTCGATTGCACTTCGTTGCATTCAAAAAGCTGTTAAACTTTGATAAATATAATAAAATATTTCCTGGTTAATTGTGTCGACCATAACCTGCAAGACGAATTGGTATCTGCACCGTAGATTAACCAAGAAATAATAGACTAAAATATAAGATTAAATCTGTAATGCACTGTAATACAAACCTACTGTAAGCTTCGTTTGCTTTGTTTGTACTTATTCACAAACTGTTGAAATTCTTAAAGATGGAATAGAAATACTCTGAAACAATTTAAGCTATGTAAAAAATACATAATTGGCGACCTAGATAAGAAGAATCGAGCATTCTTCATAATGTGGATCAGATTTTAGTTTTTGAAGAAAAGTAAATTAAATGTGATATCTCTTTAAATTGCAGTCATGACTGATCATAGCAAAATGGTCTAAGGCAGTGGTTCCCAATCTTTTTGTGATCAAGTACCACTTGGAGGTCCCGTACAGTCGCCGCGTACCACCTGGTTCCAGAGAAACTAAATTCGATCAGATATCACTTTATTCCATAATTATCAAATAACAAAATAAAAATTGTTCATGACCACGAAAGTGTTTGCGTACCACCTGGAATGCCCTCGCGTACCACTGGTGGTACGCGTACCACAATTTGGGAACCACTGGTCTAAGGAAACGGGAATGCGAAGGATCAGTGAGCGTAGGGCTATGAGTGGCTAGGACTAGCGTGTTGAGGTGTGCACGTACTTCTGTGCGGTACTGATCTCAGCACATGCACACTGTGTACCACTACGTCTGTGTGCTACAGACCTGCTTCCAGAGTTTTGTAGCCAGTCTCAAGAATTAAGTGTATGCTAATATTAAATTCGTTCATTAAAACGATATGGAACATTCTTTTGCAACTGTTCCTTTTTTCTTGAGTCTTAGGGTGATGCTGAAGTTAGCTTTCACCCAAAAGAAACCCAAACGTTTGATGTATTGCTGCGATGAATGTGACGCTCTAGTCTACCATAATTTGTGTATTACTAGAGCACCACTGGCTGCTTCGTGAGCAATGCTTAGTGCACCAGTCTGTTGTGGGTGTAGTTATTAGGTTGTATCTTTCGTTTTTTTCCCTCATCTTTCTCTTTGATCGTGCTCATCGTGCAAGCGACCACCTGAAGGATTTTTGTTTATATTATTTGCGTTTGTCTTTTCAACTTGCGTGTATTTATCTCTTCAAAAAATTTAATGTTTGTTTTGTTAACTTTGGTAAGCTGTGCCTATCGAGATACTCAATTTTGTGTCTTTGAAATAACACTTGAAAAATTGAGTTTCACGATGGTCGCCATAATAAAGCGCGAACTCTGCTTAAACGCTGCAAATAACAAAGAATAAAAATCACAGTAATTATGACAGTGGTTATAAATTCAACTTTGATTTGATTTAACTTTCGAATTTTTCGAAATGTGTTCATGGAGTACCGACGACATGCTGAGTCTGGTGTACGCCCTTGTCCTTAGGATGAGGCATTGTTGAAACCCTCAAATGTGAGTTGATTACCAAACAACTGCAAATGACAACTGTTGTCCTGCTGCATCAGACGTGCTAATCCGAGTCCCTGCAATACCACTGTCCAGGCTGCCTGCCTCGTTCTGCTCTAGGAGACAGCAGGTTCTTGAAGATAACTTCTTCATTTTTACGCT
>VCRD01001344.1:48686-65237 GCA_006783055.1 Trinorchestia longiramus
TATTGTTCGTTTTCACTTCAGCGTCAACTCCTTATTGTTCGTTTTCACTTCATCGTCAACTCATTGTTCGTTTTCACTTCAGCGTTAACTCCTTATTGTTCGTTTTCACTTAAGCGTTAACTCCTTATTGTTCGTTTTCACTTCAGGGTTAACTCCTTATTTTTCATTTTCTCTTTAGCGATAAATCGTGTGTATTGCTGAGTACGGTTACTTTAAGTTACCACCAAGGACTACTATAGTAGTCCTTGGTTACCACTGAAGTTATCCTGCGAGTTCAGGCTCACAGTTGGCTGAATTTTATAGTGTGAAACAACGTAGATTTTAAGGTATTAATGTTTTCTACATATATACCCCATGCTATTTGTGATAAAAGATTTCATATGTTGGAGGTCTATAGCTTTCCACGCTCATGGCCGTGTTCTAGTTACAGTAGAAGTTTTTAACCGGCACCCATGGGACTTCGCAGTTGCCGGTTAATATCACCCAAGCAACCACAAACAATTCATAGACACGCTAGACATAAAAGAAAAACAATATCAATTGCTTAAAGCAGTTAAAGAAGAAAAATATGAATAAATATATAAAGCTTGGCCAACGAGTGCCGGTTTAAAGGAATTCTACTGTAGTTAAATTATTATTTGAAAAAGAGTATCAACTTTGTTAGTCTCATTAAGTTTATAATTGCTTTCTGCTAGTTGCTATTTCTTATTTGATTTCACTTACATTGTCATTTTACCCACCGATGGGATTCGAGAAGTCGATGAGCGCTATAGTTTTCTTTTCTTTACGGCTGACGTGGGCTCTCAGTTAGAGATAAGTTAATGTTTTATGGTGATGAATATGCGGAACCTCTGTGGCGGTAACACGATTATGCTAAGTGCTTCATGTCGGCCACGATTTATCCTTGAAAATTTTAAGACAATTAGCCTTGCTTAAGGTGTATTCATTCTTGACTTCTTGACTTTGTGTTTAAATTCGTTGAAATTTCATAGTGTAGAAATCTGATTGATTGCTTGATTAGTTAGCAATTGAACATTTGGTACTGCACCAAATAAGAAAGAAAACCTGATGAGTTGCATCATTTCATTCAAAGCGGAAGTTGAAAATTTTTCTCCCTAATTGCTTTAATTTTTTTGGGACTCAACTACCTCTAATGCACTAGAATGCGTCGTATTAAAAGCTGGCTTTAGGTGTGAAAGCTTACCTTCTAGCTCTGCTGATAAATATTTATCCTCGTCTTCCCTAAATATTCATCCCTGCAGTCAACTCGACTTCCTTGTTATTCAAGTTCTTAAAAGAGCTGCCTCTCGATATAGCTACTTTTACGGAACTATTTTGCTTATCTTGACTCCCGTGGCGTTACTCTTGCACCGCAAGATTGTTGGTTATACTCAGCCGTGCTAATCTTTCGCAACCTTTTGAGGAGAAGTCGGTGTGTGGTCCACAGCTGTGCACCTTTCCTCACTTGAGGAGTGTTGTGCTCGAACACACGAATGCTATTTACCTCCCGCTGTGGCGAGCTGACCCTTTCCGAGGCTCTTGCATTGACCCCTCCGCCCTTGTTTGCATGGCACTCTGACCCTGCATCGCCTGCCCCCCTTATGCTCGCCCGCCGTCTCACCTTCTATATTCCAAAGCTATGGCTATGGCCTGCTCCCCCTCAAAGCTCCCCCTTTTACCATCGGTGCGTTTCGCTCTTGAGAAACTGTGCCGTGAGGCAGAATTCAAGTTCTGAAGTACTCGTGAAACTGTCAAGTAACCTGACAGTTCTACTCTTCGAGTACTTCTACTCGAGACGGTCAGTTCTACTCGATGTGTGGTCAATATAATCAGCGCGTGTATTTGAGGTGACTGAAGCGTGTGCGATATTAACGAGACCTGCCAGGTATACGGTGCAATGTGGCCTGAAAAATTCTCGACTGAGTCTGGGTGGAGGGAGTTTCACCTTGTGTGTTGATTATGCAGGAGCTGAGAGTGATGAAAGGGCAGGCAGAAATCAGGCAATCGCTTTGCGTTATATTCTCGATTGTTCAGATTAGCAGTAGCACTGACACGCTGTGTTCGCTGAGAATGCGCTTGTTCAGCGTTCGATGACGACATTTATTCGCTCAATGTCACTGTATTGGAAGTGTCTTGATTCATTTATTTATTTTTTATTAGTTCTTGGTAATAAAACTTTATATCGTGTATCGAATTTTTGCTGCAACTTTGTTCCATACACTCTGAAGTCCAGAAAATTTTTTGATCGAACAACTCTGTTACTGAGGTGCAGATGCTGCTGGTGTTGTTGTTGCAGCTGCATCTGTTGTTGCAGCTGCAGCTGTTGTTGCAGCTGCATCTGTTGCTGCTGCTGCAGTTCCGACCACTCCTTAAATTGTCGAGTCGGTGACTGCATGCGTTCAGGAACGGAAAAAATGGAACAGTAAATAATTTTGCGATCATTTCACTGCTTGCTTCTATCTTCTCACGTCTGGGTGTATAATAGAAATTTCTAATTCATTTCACTTCATGTGTCTTATATCAATGTTCAGATTGCATAATCCTCCGTGTGTTCGAGATAATTACATGTCTGCATCAAAGTTTTTTTTCTCACTGAGTTGGTGCGGTCTAGAACTAGCAAAGCTATAGCTTTAGTTCCTCTCTGAAACTGGAAGTGAAATTTTTTGATGATTAAATTACCGAGTGCGATGCACGAAGTTGTAGTTGCGAGGTCCGCTTGGCAGTCCATAGCTCTTTTTCGTGTGGCGAGATGCGCTGCATTGCAAGTACGTGCGAAGCGTCTTCATATGCTCAAGATTCCTCGTTGTGGCCGAGGAGTGTTGTTGTAGCACTTGTTTTGTTTGACCCAAGGGTATTATGGAAAGTTTTCCTGTTCGTGGAGTTGGGGCCTGACTCATCAATGCTCTGTTCAGACGAGGGTTTTGGCAAAGGATTTAAAGAAAGAAATATGTGTAGTACCAAGGTACTATACATATTTCCTTCTTTGAATCCTTCGAAAATTTGACTTTTTGAAATTTTGTGTGAACTGTTTCATGTTTCAAACTATTTGGGCTATGGCTATAAAAACATAAACATTGAAAACACATATCTGGTTCCCAAGAAATTTTACGTTTTTTTTGGATTATATAATAGCTCAAAAAACTGCATTGTATGTGCGTGACGCAAGTAATGCACTGAACATCGCAGCCCCTTTGTAGGTTAGATTTGTATTGTTAAGGGTAACACTTACGTAGCACTGTAAGTAGGTACTATTGTATCATTTAATGCAATAAACACAAAATCAAACATTTCATAGTATTCTACTGGTATGATCACCTGTGACCAAACCCTTTTAGCAGCCATTCCCATTTGTTTAATGCTCCAAAAGGTTGTCATACTTGTTGTCTAGGTGGCCAAAATTTATTCATCCATGTACCAGCAATGAACAAGTTAAAATGAGCATTAGTACAGCAATTAGTATTTAGAGTGCACTTAATAAGCTTTGCTTCAAACGAATAACTAAATACAATTAGATTGTTGCACTCTTGACCAAACCAGGGATTAGTCAAAAGTGACTAAACGTTTCTGTGTGTGCGGAAATTTAGGTAAGGGACTGATGGTTATAGTTAGTCATACCATCGAGTTAGATACCATTCTGCTAATTGCGGTGCACTCTACAGAGACCTTGACTACAAACGAAGAATCATTTAGTCTCAAACAAAATTTTGTGTAAGCTTAAGAAATTACCCACGAAATTGGTTTGATTAAAGTGATTAAACAATCATAAATTCACGTAAATTGTCAGCGTTTGTTCTCATCGTTTATTCAAATTTTAGCGGCAGTAATATAGTAGCTTTTGGTAAATGTTTTGGTCTGAACTATCAGGAACTTTTTGAACTTGTCACTTAATAATATTAAAGATCGGATACAATCCGCCGATTGGTTCACATCGGTGCCCAATACGCTAATAATGCCGTGCTTCATTTATTACATGCTACGTGAATTTAGTGTAACGCGTATGTCAACTTTCGACAACAGTGCACAATGTAAAACACTCAATATTAGCGGTAGGAAAAGAGTACAGGGACCCTAAACCAAAATCAATGTGTGTGCACCGCAAACTCTGCTCGGCTGCTGCTGCTGCTGCTGTAGAAATTAGTTAGCAATTTGTTACGGATGTAATCAAGGCACTAATCTATGAATTTATTGTTATATCTCATGACAGAAAATAGTTCAGAATATAAAATATATTTGTAATATATTGCATGAAATGGGCGATTAAAAAGGGATGCTAACATGTGAAAAAAGGGAATAAAAGTAAGTTATGAATGCAATCCTTGCTAACTCAGCAACTACACTCTGTCTCGCTCGTCCTTCACGCGCTCGCTTACAGTATTGTTTCACTGTATATTGTGATGATTTGAGCTGCGAAAGTAAATATTCTGTCTCTGGAATGTGCACCAAACACTGAATTGCTTTCAAGTCCTTATTGGAGTTGACTAAACGAGAGTGTTGATGGAGCGATGAAGTGGTGGATGTTTGTGCTTCTAAGGCATTGAAACACAAGTAAACGCAATGCTTCGTCTTCCAACAGACATCACTGTTGTAGGATGCACTGCAGTGCGTAGGCCCCAGTGCATCCCACAACAGTGATGTCTGTTTACCTCGGCTGTGTTTCTAAGCACGTCTTGCTCTCGCTGTAATATTCAAGCCTATCGACGAGCAGAATGTCTCCTAACAAACGTTAACGTACACTGGAGGCTTGTTAGTGTCAGCGCAATGGCTGTTGACGCATAAACATTTAGTCGGTCATTGGGAGAAGCGAGACTTTTATGCAGATTCTGCACATCCTGTCCGAAATTATCCTGAAAAAATTGGACCCGAATTGCGCTCCTACAAAATCAATATTCGGTAGTGGGAAAGTCCCGTATCAAATATGTAAATCTTTGAGTATGAATGTAATCCCATTCGGTGTTTACAAGATCACGAAGCGGTTAAAAGAGACCCGTAGTATCACGTGCAAGGCTAGAAGGACTTCGAATCTCATTGAAAACTGCAAAAGAAAGGAAAAGAACTCAAGTTGAAAGTAGATTCGTAATGAAACGACCCACAGCCTTCAGATAAAAAAACTGCGACAATGATTTTGGCTGACGTGGAATTTTGTGGACCAAAACCTTCTTGGATCTAATCAAAGAAACTGTCGAACCAAACTGGAAAGTTAATTCCTTACCACGAAATAACTCTATTGTTAATTCAGAGTTCAAAAACTTCGGTGTCACTTTTAACAAGATCAAGCTTTACCTCATAGGGCTCAACCTGCCGCGGTGATTCTAGGTACTGTTTAAAAGACATAGACGTTTTGGTTAAAGGAAACTTGAGATTTTTCCCATTTTAAAGAGTGAGACTTACTGGCATTCTCATTCTAGTTTAGCTTCATAGAAACTCTGTTTAGTTAAATGTTGAGACAACACAAATGTTGTGTTGTTTTTACTTTCCTAGCTTTTCGTGCCGTGTGCGCACTAGTTACGCCATGATTTACATTAGAAAAGTTTATTTTTCATTATAATCTGGTGACTCGCATGCTCATTAATTTTTCATTTATAACTAAATTAATAGTGTGAAGCACCTTCGCTTTCCTCACTCTGTTTTCTAAGTACATGTAATGAGAATCTTTAGTGGCGATCAAGTTTTTTATCTTTTAATATATTTGGTGATGTTTTGCCGACGTTGTGTTGATTTGAAAACTCATTCGCGGATTATTTCTTTATATAAAGTGATGCCTAAAGATCTCTTTCCAGTAAACGGTATTATCGAACAGAACTCCATGGATATGAGCTTCAAAATTTCAACTCAAGCTTTCGCGCTCGTCAGGAAACCCAATCTGAATACCGGAACCCATTTGAACGCGTTTTCTTTTATTGATCAAAATCAAGTGGAAAGGTTGAATGAATGACTTAATACGCTGTTGTTTGACGTTCTCCTTATTAGCATTCGAGTAATGCTGCTGTGACGCCCTTTTTTCGATGGGTTCTCGGTGTTTTGCCGTATGCTGTGCACTGATACAGCTTGTTTTTGTATTGAAGCGACATTCTGGGCGTGACCTGAGACAGACTTTGCACGATGACATCATGCGCTTTTTCTTTTGTACGGTCGTACAGTCCCGTGTTGAATCATCTCTGTTTTTCTCTCGTAATTTCTCCCCCCGGAGGTTTTTCGCTTGCTTCAAGTTGGTTTATTGTTTCTATGAGATTCTTCGAACGTCTTGTTTTCGATGATTTGTCATGTGGAAATAATATTTTGGTATTACCTCTCGTTCTACGATAGTAGCCGATAATTAGAAAATTATGTTAACAGATGGTTTTATTATTCATTTCTTAGATCAAAGTGTTAAGTGCATGAGAGCTTTTGGCCTCTGCACGTTAGATGGTTTTATCATCAGTGGAGGAGGTTCAGTTCAACTATGTTGGCTAAGGTGACTCGGAACTCTCTATCGATCTCCAATCAGTTCGCAATACGCACACTCTCGTGTCTCCTAGGCTACGTGGCGCCCCTCCTGCATGTGGTTGTCCCCCTACAAACGCGGAAGTTTTAGCTATTTCGTTAGTGTTCCTGACATCTCTGTGCTCACTTTAAAAAGTAAAATGTTAAAATTATAGATGAATCTCTAGCAATATTCATATAAATTTATTATACATTCACCTGAGGTATCTTACTGTTCATTGTATTTTCGACGTAGCTTGTTGTACATGAAGGCTCAAGTTGTGTTTTTTGTATGGTTGTTTTTATGTTTCCACTTCACAAAGAATTAGTGTTTTGCATTCGAATTGTTCAGGGATTTCATTTGCCGCAGGTGAGATTAACATATCGTTTTGGAAACCCATTTATGGTACGTTAACTACATTAAGCTTTCATGACGCGCACTTTTATAATTGTCGAACTCATCATTGAACGCTACAATGACGTCAATATGTTGTTTGTAGCAGTTTGCCTTCCAGTTTTTGTAGTTAAGTGACCTATTTGGAAGGTGGAATGACGTAAAAAGCTTCTTCGTTTGTTAGTTTAATCGACTACGGTGCTCATCATTAAATTGTTCATTAGAGCTTCCCTGGAGCGGTGCGGTCCCGCGGTCTTTCATCTCGGTGATAGATCATCACACTTGTAATGCTGATGAATGATGCCTTATTACGACACGCGCTTGCGGTCTCTCTTTCTATGAGCATCACTGAGATGGATTGGGCTGCAGATGCCGATCTCTACGAGCCTTCTGCTGGAAAGAAGACATGTATGGTGTTAGGCTGGAACTGGCAGACTTTATTTTAACATTCCCTCACTGTTTGCGCTTGAACACTTGAAACAATTTTATAAACAATATGTGAATGCTATTCGAGCAAATGGTGCAACTGAAAATTGTTAACTAAAGTTTATCTACCGTCAACTTCCAACGTGTATGTGTGTGCGTGTGTATGTGTGTGTTCATCCTTGTCATTCAAACAATTTTTTTCGTACGGTGAATATATTTTTTTTAACTGTCGAATGATTCAGCGGTCACATAATTTTTTTTTCATTTTACCATGTTTGACTGGTGACTTCTTGTCTAATCCTGATGAAAAACGAATGACTTTAAATGTTGAAGATTTTACAGTTTTGCTACGAGTAACTGTTTCTAGTTTCTGTGTATATGACGTTTGTTTCTCACCTTTTTATGCCTAGTGAACGAGTAATTCTGTTCTACATACGAAATTTTTAGGTTATACCGTTTTATTCCTAATCAACGATGTGATGTGCTTTGCGTAAAGTATCACTGCTGAGATCTCTTTTGCTACTATAACTAGGGTTTTTGTAACTAGGAATATGTTAATGATAATACTCTGCATAAAAAATCGTATTCTCTGGGTTTTATTCTTGATGAACGATTAAATGGGCTCTGTACGAAATAATTCGGCGTCTCCTTTTTGTTCCTATTTAGAATTTCAATTTCAGACTTTCCCTATTTATTTCGTCGCTGAAGCTGCCGTTTCACGCACTTGCATTAGACAAGGAAAAGCGGGTTGACCGTTGTCTGCATTGTCAATTCGGCGGGTGCGTGTACGACGATGATCAGATACCAGCGATTGTGAACAGCAGACACGCCTCCGAAGCGGCCTTGCTATTTTTTCATGAACCAAGAGGACGTAGTAAACTTGTTTAAAGGTCATTCCGGCCGTAAGATGCACACTTAACTCGGTAGCAGTTGTTTACGTGGTGGATGTCTCCTCTGAAGCGTGGCGCTGCTGTGCTAATAAGTGACAATTCTTTGCAAAGTGAGCTTTTTGCTGATATTTTTGTGTAAGCTGCTTAGCGATTCCTTGTTGTCGCAAGTCAAGTAAGCGAGATACCCTGCATCATATTCTATAACATGTCTGTCGCATCCCCCAGGCAAAATTGTACGGTTGATCATAACAAACTGAATTTGTGCCAAATCCTTGTTATTTTATCAAGTACATAACTATTAGATGAGTAGTTAGAACGGCGACTGTATTGATCAACCATAAATGTATTAACACGTTTGTTGCGATTGCCTGATTGGTGTAAAACTTCACTTTGTACGCATAGTCACTAGAAGGATCTGAAAAAATTACAGAACCTAACCTAAGTGACCCACCGGTGGGTCGCATCGCAACAAACGTGTTAACTGGCAAAGTTTCTGTTCAGGAGCGAACAGGGAAATTCACAATGAGAAATTGCTGAAGAATACTAAACTGCATTTGAAAAGGGGATATTTCGTTGAAATTAGTGGTTTTGAGTAAACCTGTTATCACCGATATCTGAAATAAAGAAGTATAACACAAGTTTAAAGTAAATGAACTGGTAGTACAGTTCATCCAAAGTAAACCGGTCGTCGTCATTTTTAGTCCTGCAGCTCAAGTCCAGTGATGCAAGCATGAGAGAACACTTAATTTAAACCTTATTAACAGATTCAATCATGGATGATGTCGCGTTCGCAAAAATTTTTGTTTCGGTCGGCAATATTCTTCTGGAATACATACCGATGCTTAAATTAATTTCGATTGAATGCGTCTGTTGAACCCTATTATTTTCAACATTATGAATGATAATATAAATATTTTTCTCAGTTCTGTTTTTAGTTCAATTTTTTTGGCAAGTGGATCATCGCAGCAATTGTGATCGCTGCGGCGGCAAGATTTGAACTTCTTATGGGTCAGATTTAGAACACCTAACTTCCGTCTCGACGTGATCTCGTGTCGCTCGTTTTCTGGGAAAACTTCCGTGTTTGATGGTCTTTCTGTTGATGTTCTCTCTGATAGCCTGCAGCAGGTCATTGTTTGTTGCCTCGTGTCCACAAATATACTCCTTAAGGAGTGGAGACGTAGTTTTTCAGTGTTCGTCACATGGATTGCTGTATTTAGGGTATTACTTAGTTCTTTTATGGAAAATATGGCCTTTTATGAGTCTGTAATGTGTAGCTGCTATTTACGTTGCATCTATTCATTGACGTTCCATCATTTAGACGTAATTAAATTCTAAATTTTGTTTACGAATTTCACGTAAAATTCACAGAGTCTGACTGAAGCATTCGATTTTTGAAAATTCCTAAGTAAGATAAATTCCTGAAGTGAGAATACTTCAATTCTAATTTCAATTTCTTCAACAAAATATTGAGCTTTGTTGATGTACTCGAAGGTAGTATAGGAATTATATTGGATGGTAATTAACCTAAATATATAAAAAAACTCCAGTTTTGTCGAAGTACTCGTACTTGTGTACACCTCCGTGGGTTTATTGTTCTCAACTGTCGTACAGAGAAAGTGAGAACATATTCAGCGAGCTGGCTTACACAACTCAAAAATATACCAAAATTCTTGAAATTATTGCTTCCCGCAATGTCCTCATTTAGAAATGAATTTCAGTTTTCTAATTACATTATCATTTTTTCTGATATCTGTGGTTTAGTTTTTTGTTAACTCATAGTGATAAGTATTTATTGTGAAATTTTCCTATGAAATATTGAAGCAGATGGTGTAAACTGCATTATCAAACTGTTGAGCGAGCAACCGTAATTACTATTTCATTCTTGTCTTCACATTCCACATCCTGTTCAAGACACGTGCTGTGTCGTGCTAGAGTAGTGGGCATCTGACGCAATTCTCTTCATTTTTCTATACAACAATACAGCGGCTCTTGTCCGACATCTAAAAACGTTCTTCACGGTGTTATTTTTCAAGGAATTTCCCCATGATAGTCTAATTTGCTGTTTTTGTCACTTAAATGAACTTCTTGGAATCAGGGTGTATAAAACACGTCTTAGAAGTACGTGCAAGTATTTCATTCTTAAGTCTTACTCTCAAACGTTTGTTCGATGCGTTATTTCAAAAGTGGTATTTTATTTATTCCTGTTGATTAAAATAATGCATGAACATCATTCTAGATACAGTAGAATTCCTTTAAACCGGCACTCGCTGGCCAAGCTTTATATATTTATTCGTTGTTTTTTCTTCTTTACTGCTTTGAGCAATTGATATTGTTTTTCTTTTATGTCTAGCGTGTCTATGAATTGTTTGTGGTTACTTGGGTGATATTAACCGGCAACTGCAAAGTCCCATGGGTGCCGGTTAAAAAGACTTCTACTGTATAATTAAAATCTCCCTTAATGAAAAGTCTTTGCAGTACAATTTACGAGAGTTTTATTTGTGTTGCAATGGAATTTTAAATCGCGCGTCATTTTTTAAATTTAAAATTACCATAATTTTTTCGTTTTTCGCAGTCGAATTTAACAATTTATACAAAAAAGAGCCGATTATACAGAACATTCTTCTAATTTAACATAAAAATTGGCAGTAAAAGTTTCGGACTTTATGTTAGCACAATAAAACTTGTCTTCATGCACAAATAAAACTTGTCCTTGTTCGGTATTCAGGGGAGCTTGCGATTGTTCTTATTACTCCCAATTAAAGAAACTTATACAATTTTAACGTATTATGTGCATAAGTAATTGTTAAAAACCTCAATTCCAGATTGTTATCGCCATCATGTAACGTACTGTAAGTATGACAGTGACTGTTTCTAGGCGCGGTGAGTGTTGTGGGAGATGAACGAAGATAGCCACTGTGCCTGCAAGCAAGAGCAAGACAGTGTCGATTCATTGACCGCATTCATTTATCTAGACTAATTTATGTTGTTTTGTCTGCAGGTGGGTTTTTGCATGTCGGATTTGCTGACGCTGTCTGTCGCCATCCCGGCATCGTCATGCGCTCGTCCACCTGCTGTCAGGTGAGCATGCAGGGCTGATGCCAGACGCTTGTCTCAAAGCCTATCAAACTTACTTTATTTTTCCGACCTGAAAATCAAATAATTATTGAGTCTTAGACTTTGGTGTGTCAGAATGCTCACATTTTCTTGCGTGTGCATTATTGACTAGCTCTATTAATGCCGTCTGGCAAGTAAACTTGCTACGTCAAAAATGTTATTTAATTTCAATACAATGTCTCAAGACGCATAGCAGGATGCTGTAATTTGTTTAGAACACGTTTAGTAATCGCTTCATTGCGGTTTCATTCTATTTGTAATAATAACCTACGCAGTATTAAAATTATATATATAATTTTAATGTTCAAAAAGGTTATACAACCTTTTTGATGTGGTAAGTTGATTTTCCAGTCGGAATAGTTGGAATGAATGAGCATTAATATAGAGTGTCATTAATAATGTCGCTTTAATAATTCAGTGTTGGGTGTAAGTAAACAGAATTTATCGATTAAATTGAACGACCGAGATCGATTGTATGCTGTTTTATCTAGTGTAAAGAGCTGTAGACAAATTAGTTCCTAATATTTAGGGTCAAGACTCCGGCTACTATACTGGACGAGCATCATTTAGTTGGGTACTGCTACAAGAAAAGGGCTTGTTCAGTGGAGGAACAAGTTGCTTTAAAACATTGTGACGATGGAATTGTCAGCGCCAACTGAAAATGTAAATAAAAGAATGATTCCAAAATACTTCTTCATAGTGTGCTGTCAGCAAGTTGTTGACCGAAACTATTGGTGAGGCATCAAGTGGATTGCTTGCACTTGTGTGTACTTACTCGTGTGTGTGGAGTGTATTTATGCTGAATATTTAATGTTAGTAGCATCGTAGTGCAGATGTTCATTACTCGTACACGTACCTTTACATAGTCGATAGTAATTTAAAATTACTTAGTCGTCAAATGATTAAATTATTCGTGTACAAGCTCTAAATTTGCATGACTTCAGAAGGGAGATCATGATTATGGCCATAAGATTAGTTACAGTTTCCGTTCTATTAGTTTTAATAAACATAGTCGCTTAACACTAATTAGAGCTGCCGTTCTATCAGTTCTTAATAAACATAGTTGCTTAATGTGGTTTACAGCGCATGTACTATTAATTCTTAATGAACGTAGTCTCTTAATGTTAGTTACAGCTCCCGTTCTATTAGTTCTTAACTTAGTCGCTGAATACCTGGCGCTAATATTGCTAAATGTTAACGTTAAACCGTTAAAGTCCATTTTTATTGTGAATCAATTAAATTTTAACGATAGTTTCAAATTAATCAAAACCCATTAAAAGAACAGTTTTGTTCGCATAACATTGTGGTTGCCGTGAATGACTTGAATGTTCCATCTGCCCCTTATGTTGTGTGTAACGCAAGAGGAAGATATCATGACCGTGAGTTCAGTTTTATTCTCTCCACATGATTTTGACAGCCTTCCGTTGCTATTCGTGCTCGTCAATGCTGTGTGAGTAGCGGTCAAAATCTCAGCACTACTTCAGAGCGCAACTGCAAAGTTTGTTCACTACTAGGAAATATTTTTCAAAAAGCCAGGTTTTGTTATGGTCTCTGGTACGCGTTGGTGAATGTGGAGATCGGTATCCTCTTTCTACTTGCACCTGTGAGAGCACACCGGAGCGAGGTCATTGTACCTTGAAGATCATTTTTCCATTCATTAGAACGTTCTAACACAAAGCATCTCCCACATAGTATTGCAGGCTTGCATGAAGTATTTAGTCTTGTAGCTATTTGATCTCGCCACTATACCCACAAAGCAGGCGTTGTTGCTATGCTACTTCATTACGAGTAAAATTAATGCAGCTTATGAGAAATCAAGTTGGAACTTTTTAATAAGCTTTTTCTGTATTGTTAAGTCTTATTTATCACATGATTACTTGGATCCATTTACATTGTTACCGTTTGGTCGTCAATTAATGCGAGCTTCTGGCTCTCTCTTATTAAATAGAGAAGCTCAAGTTTTTACTCGTCTTTCAGAAGTAGATGTGCTCGCATTGTTCTGTCTTTTGTTAATGATTCTCTTTTCAAGTATTACCTGACTACTCGGCTTTGAAGAACCACAATAACTTCTTTGCTGCATTGTGTTTGCCTTAATAAGCTTAAAAGTACGACTGAAGCACCTCGCAATTTATGCATTGTTTGCTCCACTTTCCAGCCCTAGCAATTATGGGTATTATTAGTACTGTAGTCGTGGGCAAAAATTTGTGTTCGCTTTAATAACTATGATTTAGGTTCGTTGAGGAGCATCGATAATGCGAGGGGTAACCTTTTATTAGCTTCTGGTCGGCACGTACGCCTCGGTGTACCGCGAGTTTTTGAGTTTAGCTTGTGCCTTTGGAACAACACCGGTCGCAGACCTGATGGCCAGATGGGAAGGCCCAAATGCTCGGTTTTATTTGACGTTGGTTTTGGTGAGCCTGCCAAATGAAGCTATTCTAGTCTCAGAACACTCGTTACATTTTCTTAAGTTTCGGTTAGTGTAGAAATGTAGGCTATTATGAACGAAATGAGCAATGGCATCGCTGGAAATTTTGATATCTTTCAAATATTTATAGGTATGTCGAGAATTTTGACCTTTTTTCTCGCTGTCTGAACTCGAGGCTAGCGCACATTCACCATTGGTTGTGGGTAAGCTTAAATGCTCATAAATTGACATTGAGGAGGCGCTATTATGATGCGCATATATTTTTTGTGGAGCTGCTTCGTGTATGAAGAATACTAATTAGTTGGTCTTAACGTGCGTCTATAAATCAATGTGTGCTGTGGAGTATAGATCATGGAACTTGTAAAATTGTTATTGTTTATTGTAAATTGGTGATCGTTTTTCTTTGTATAAAGGGAATTGGAACAAGGAAAACACACCAGTGTAGATACACAAAATACAATAACGATGTTCACTGCTAAAGTGAAATTAAAGAAAGCATTCAAGGAAGTGAACTGCTCACTATTAACAGTACACAACTTTCAAGCCTATAAGTTACACATATTAGTTAAAATTTGTATCACGATTACAAGCAAACCATTTTTAACGCTTAACAAAACAGGAACTAAGACGTGGAAATCATCTTGTGTTCTCAAAGAAGGCGAACTTAACATCGTAGTCAATTTGAATTTTATGTGCCTCTTGACCAACTCACCAGTGTTATGACATCAAGCATCAGTTATCGTTTGTCCTAATTTGTTGTTCACCACGTCTAAGTTCGACACGAATTACTATTTTTTACGTTGTAATTCGAATATTTCAAGTATCGTGACCGAACGCGTTTACTTTTTCGAATTCAGCGTGCGCAGATGTTTTATTACAGTCATTCTCACTAGTGTACTTTACAAGTCACCACGAGAGGCAAAACTCAGTCGTAACAGAAACTCTCAGAAACCATTGATATATAATAAAGTATAAACTTAATCTAAGAAACTAGTACAAACTTGCTGGCTTTATACATGGAAAAACTCGTGTCATTCCTTATTTACTTTGATGAATCTATTTATGGAGCGGAACCTGTTAGACGTAATGCAGGACTTCGTGTCTCACGTCTGAGCTGTTCAAACCGGTATTACTACGAAGCCCAGCAGGCCCATGGCAATACTATGTACAGTGAAGTGCAGGCCCATGACAATACTATGTACAGTGAAGTGCTGGCCCATGACAATACTATGTACAGTGAAGTGCTGGCCCATGACAATACTATGTACAGTGAAGTGCAGGCCCATGACAATACTATGTACAGTGAAGTGCAGGCCCATGACAATACTATGTACAGTGAAGTGCAGGCCCATGACAATACTATGTACAGTGAAGTTCAGACCCATGAGCAGTACAGTTTATTGCAAGCAAGAGTGATCTTAACTCAGCTCCAATAGACTCGCAGGTACGAGGCTAATAAAATAGGTTGGACTGTCCATAGTCGGACGGAAAGTTGTGTGAAAATTTACAACGCGGGCGATTGTCATTTAACTAAATGCATGCCGTTTAGATTGTTCTTATGCAATGAAAAAGTCCATCTTGGCTGTTATGTTCAACATACAAAGCTGTTTCATGTTAGAGATTATAAATGCACGCTAAATAATAAAACTCTCACGATAAGTTCAAATATGAGCCTGCACAAATATTTGTTAGAACACAGGGTGTTCTAACTGCATTGTGGGAAACTTCTTTCGTTGTGGAGTGCCAGATTCTAACAGATTCTCCAGATTTTGAACATTTATTTGGATGCTATTTATTGTGTTTTGACGATGCCCTTTTTTAAAAACATTCAGAAAAGCATCGCTGTCCTTCCAACTCTACGAAGTTGAATCGAACAGACGTACGAAGTCCGATGAAAATACACGAAACGCATTTTTTCGTCCAGTTGGCCTCACAGTGAAGTTATATCGTAGAATATTCGCCTTACACGTACTTGAAGTGTGTATTGGTTGCCCACTTTGCTTACATACCCCACTCTCCTGCTGGCTCACTTCCTCAGCTTGTCGCCTGCTTGCTTGTCGGTTCTAGCTGTTGCCTGATTGCGGATTGCTTGCATGTTTGTGTCTTGGATGCCTACGTGTTTATGTCCTGATCATTTGTTACTTTCATGCTTGTCAATTACTTTCATGTTGTGTGATTGCCTACTTTTTGTTCAATAAATAATTATTTGCTTGATAGCTTTATGTTGCTTGCTTGTCACTTTTATTTGACTTCTTTTTTTACGTGTTGCTTGCTGATTTAGCTTGCTGGCTGGCTGGCTGAGCTTACTACCAGCTGTAGTTCGCTGGTTGCATTAGCGTACTGGTTTGTACGGTTGCTTGTTTTTTGTGCTTGTTTGCCTGCACGTTTTCTCTCTGAAAATGTAGGGTTCTGCTTCGTAACTTCCTTGTGTGTTTTACTATCTACGACTGTGCCCATGATAAAATTATGAGCGGAACTAGCTATTATCAGATGCAACTTACGATTCTCGATGCTGATACCATTAAAATGGTCTAGAGCCATTACTGCGTCTAAATGCATTGAAAAGTAGCGGACAGTAAGCTGATGGCATTGCAAGCACATATCATTTTTGACAGGTCTCTGTATTCGATGTTGATGCATACGACATATAGAGATATGCGATTCACTTCTTCGACTAACTCGTAACTCGCAGCATTATGTGTTAACTTAGTCCCTGGTGTATTAATTAACTCGCTCGCTGGTGTGTTGACTAACTCGCTCTCTGGTGTGTTGACTAACTCGCTCTCTGGTGTGTTGACTAACTCGCTCGCTGGTGTGTTGACTAACTCGCTCGCTGGTGTGTT